>QANZ01004973.1:233880-304983 GCA_003254925.1 Chamaecrista fasciculata
TTTTTACATATTAGTTTTTATTATTAAAATTTATTAGATAAATATTTTATATTTTTTAATTAATATATTTTAAATTTTATAATTATTATTCATTAAATAAATTTTTTTTAATTTTTTAAAATAATTTTTAAATTAAATTAAATTAAATTTATTGATCTCATTTTAACAATAATATTAATTTAATTTATTATTTAAAAATAAATTAAAAAAACAAAATATTCGGTCAATTGACCGAATATTTTGACCGTGTAAGACACGGTTTCAGAAATCGTGTCTTATACGGTTTAACGTGCAGACTGCACGGTCTGAACCAGTCTGCACCCTGAAATCGAGCTAGCCTGGCGCGATTTCAGACTCTCTGAAATCGCGTCAGTTTGGCGCGATTTCAGTGAGATTTAAAAAAAAAAAAGATTTCTCAACCGGTGCCACGGCTGATTGGTTGGCTGGGTCTGAAATCGAGTTGAGGCGATGCGTATCCCATCTAGGGAATTATGAAAAAATGTTGAATATCGGGATACATAATTAATTTTTTTTGTATTATTTTAATAAAAAAACCTTTTTTTCTTCAAAGAAAATGGAAATGATTGATAATTCCGTCAAGATGGCCGAAAAAGAACCAGAATTAATTATAACAGAGAGTCGATAATGGGAACAGCCGAACCGACAGGTTAGGTGGTTATTTCTAGTTTTCTTTCAACCACATGTCGATATAATTATATTTCTTGGTCCTCCTCAATATCAAACTCCGTCACTTGGTCAACTGTCAATTGTGTTAGCTATCTCTCTCTCAGAATCGCCATGGAAGCAAAATCCGACACTCACAGTACTGAAGGAAAGCCTATACAATGCAAAGGTGCGTTATCTCTCAAAGACACTTTCGGATCTTGCCTTTGAATTTTTGAACTTCCATTTCTTCGTTTCTTAGTTCTTCACTTCTTCGTTGTTATCAATGAATACAAACAAACCTGTCCTGTTTTTTTCCTTTTTGGTCGCAATCTTCAGCCGCCGTCTGTCGGAAACCTGGAGAGCCGTTAATTATCGAAGACATCATCGTTGCGCCGCCCATGTCTCGTGAAGTTCGGATTCGTATCATTTGCACTTCTCTCTGTCACAGCGATATCACGTTTTGGAGGATTAAGGTTTTTTACTTTCTTCTAGTAGTTTTTTCATATCATTTTTACAAAGTCAATAGATTTATTGGACCATTGTTATTTTGCTTTTTTCTCGCTTTTTCTGGTTCGTTGGAATTAGTCATAGAATTTTTTTCTGGTTATTTTGCTTTTCTGAGACGCCTCTTTTTTTCTTTTTTTTTTTTTTCTCCTGTGTTCTGAAGGATCCTCCTGGATATGTCCCAAGAATTCTGGGTCACGAGGCTGTCGGGTGAGTCTAATGAATTGTAGTTCGTTTATGAAATTGATGATTCCATTGGATATGCTTGCTAGTTCTTTTTGGCCTGAATATGCTTGCTAGTTGCTTCAACACCTTTGACATGTACAGTTATTTTTGGAGTATTACTGTATATATCAATCCACACTCGTGTTTTAATCACATATTTACTCAGATATTTTGTGGTGGTTAAGACTTAAGACCATGATTAATTGATAATCGCTTTCCATTCACAAGTTTGCCGTCTTCACATGACGAATCGGACTCTGTTTTTCAAAGTCAACCCTGGCTGTAAAATCCCCTATTTCCAAGATTCGAGTCCGATGTATAATTTACCGAGTTGAAATCCAATTGGAGGAGATTGAATTACCAAGAAACCATTTTCATGTTTAAATAATAAACATGGACCTAATTAAGACTTCAGAGTAAGGCATTTGCAAGTCTTTCAATGATTCATTAAAATTCTCATGCTTGATGACATTTTTTTTAGGTGTGAAAAACACAATTTTTTTGGTAAAAATCTTAAAATTACCCTGTACTATACCTTAAAATGCTTTCACAGAATGCAATTTCATTCAAAAATGAGGGAATAGGTGTATTGTACAATACCTTTCACATGTATATGTAGATATTAGTACTTCCTCCAAAACAATTCAAGAAATTGTACAATATCTTGAATTGTAGAGTTTCCATTCACCAGAATTTGTCGTAAGTATTTGATTCAAGACTAATTAATTAACACATTTGTGTGAATTGGGATAGGGTTGTGGAAAGTGTAGGAGAGGATGTAAGTGAATTTGAAAAAGGAGATACAGTTCTGCCAATTTTCTTACCAGAATGTGGGAACTGTACAGACTGCAACTCCAAGAAAAGCAACCTCTGTTTAAAGTTTCCTTTCAAGGTGTCCCCATGGATGCCCAGAGATAATACAAGCAGATTCAAAGACCTTAAAGGAGACACCATATACCATTTCCTTAACGTTTCCAGCTTCAGTGAGTACACTGTGGTCGATGTTGCCAATTTAACTAAGATTGATCCCTCAATTCCTCCCAATAGGGCATGCCTCTTCAGTTGTGGTGTATCAACCGGTAATTAATTATCTCAATCACACTTCTCACCCATTAATTAGCATATTCATTTTTTAAATTCAAATTAATATTTTGATTTGTTATTACTTGATATTGTTTAAGTAAGGTCTCAAATTTGAGACCTTGTGGATATAGTTATTTTTGTTAAGATCATAACTAGATGCATGACTCGAGTTGGATCCATATTAGTTGGACAAAATTATAGAGACTGGACAGACAACCAAAAAAAAATATTCAATTGTTGATTATAATTTTCATTTTCAGGAGTTGGTGCTGCTTGGAGGACGGCAAACGTGGAAGAAAGTTCTACTGTTGCTATCTTTGGGCTGGGCTCCATTGGATTAGCTGTACGTGTTTTCTAAATTAATATATTTTATAGTTGTCACAGATTGCTGTTATTTATCTGATTCTTAAGTTCAAAAAGTTAGTTATATAAATGCTGCTTTGTCAGGTTGCTGAGGGAGCTAGACTTTGTGGAGCTGCTAGGATTATAGGTGTGGATGTGAACCCTGAAAAATTTCAAACCGGTAATACTTGCATTAATTGTCTAATTTATTGTACTAGTTATCACCTTAATTAAAGTTATAGCTATATCACAAGTTACAAATCTAGCTTGATGATTTCTGATATCTCTTGTTACCCAGGAAAGAAGTTTGGGGTCACAGAATTTATCAACTCTGGAGAATGTGGGGACAAGCCTGTTAGCCAGGTTTTGTTTGTTATACATAAAGGAAGTAGATATTTGTTTGCATTGTCAAATAACGAATGGAATAATGGATAAGATTAAGGCATATATATTGTTATTAGCAACATAGTTTTTAGTTTTTACAATATAGGAGTATATTAATCAATGGCATAATGCATCCTATGAGGATTAAATTTCTTAGAAATGTTGATTTTTCAAAGCTAAATTTCATAGTGATAGCTTGAAAGTGTCATGTATTAGTGAGGTGATTTTGATTTAAGTTTAGGTGATCAGCGAGATGACTGGTGGGGGAGCAGATTATTGCTTTGAATGCGTTGGGAAGGCATCATTAGTGCATGAAGCATATGCATCTTGTCGACAGGTCTCTCTCTCTAATTTTCTTTCTCGAATTATTATTTGGTAGTTAAGGTTCCTTATCTCCTTAGCTAAAGAAAGATTCCGCCAAGGCGCCAACATCTTCAATAAGGTAATGATACAAAAAACACTGTTGATGATGGAGAGACAAAGACACAACAAAAGTACAAAACCAATGGCCCTGCCAACGGTGGTTTTTGTATCATTACCCTCTTCGGTATATGGTTGTTTGTTGGTTAGCGGATGGATTGATTGGGCTTTGCCAGAGTTCAAATTTCAAAATAGTGAATTATATATATATATATATATATCTTATATTATATGGCTCCACCCCTTTCTGGTCGTCCATGTTTAAAACTATAGTCTATGAAATTAAAAATAAGAGAAAATTTACTATTTGGTCTCTATTTCTTTACTAAGTTAATAATTTAGTCCCTTATTTATTTTACATACATATTTGCGTGCCCTAACGGGCACGCAAAGCTCCTAGTATATAATATGTATTAAAATGGATAAAATCCTATTAAGTTTTATTTATTACGCAAAAATGTATAGAATAATGAACGGGGGCAAACTTTTTATTTAAAAAAAAAATTGTATAAAAGCCTTCTTTTCTAGATTTTTGGTAACTATTTTTTCTAAAGATAGTTGGCATTGTCCAGAATTTGTATTTAGATATTTGTTTAGTTGATATTGGTAAAAAAAAAATTGAACTTCGAAAAGAGCATTTCATTTTCGCTTTTTTAAAACTTGTTTTGTAGAATTAAAGTATGAAATAATTTTTTTGTACCTTTTATTTTGTATTGTTTTATAAAAGATTAGAGAACATAATCAAAGGCCCTAAATCTTTTCATAACTGTAAAAAAAAAAGTCTATGTTAGTGTTTTTCGGAGGTGTGAAACGTATAAGGTGAAGTAAGTGTGAAAGCCGAAAGGTATGTAATAAGAAAAGTGATGTTTTTGGTTTTTCAGGGTTGGGGAAAAACAATTGTTGTGGGAGTTGACAAGCCAGGATCCATGTTGAGCCTTAAGTCATTTGATGTCCTTCACTTGGGAAAAAGCCTCATGGGTTCGTTATTTGGTGGACTCAAGCCTAAGACTCATATTCCTATTCTCCTTAAACGTTACATGGACAAGGTGATATTTCTATATCTTATTACGATTAAATTTTGCATTGAGCCAAAAATGTAGCATAAAATACAACTATAAAAATTGTAACGAGAAAGTACCACAATTTTGGGATATTTTTTGGTCTATTTATTTATATTTTGGTCAATTTATTAACAGGAACTGCGAGTGGATGATTTTGTAACGCATGAAGTGGACTTCAAAGAGATAAACAAAGCTTTTGATTTACTCCTTGAAGGAAAGTGTCTTCGATGTGTGATTTGGATGGACAAATAAGTGATCCATGTGAAATGAGAATAATATTGAATGTCATTACTCTTTCGTTTTCATGAACATTTTTTGAATAAAACACAGGTTGCTTATTGTATTGCATTGCAAATGTGCCTCATGCTTAATTAAGAGAAAAATAGATATGATCAAAAGATTTATATTTTATGATTAAATACAAGTTATTCATTGTGTTATTCAACTTATAATGTTTACCCATTTTGTTTGAATAAAATAAATTCACTACTAACATATTGAATTGAGGTCCAATTAAATTTGAGAAGAACTTGTTTTTGACCAGAGTATTAGATCTTAAAAATATTTACGGCCAAAAAAACAAACTTAAATATGTGTTTCACTTGACTAGAAACAATGTTTTCAAAATTTTCAAGTCTAAGCTGGATCTCCCAGCACTTTTGTCATAAAAAAAATTGACGCTTAGGTTTAGATTAAAAAACAAGTAAGATAGTTTTACCTTGAAAATAAAAACTATAATACCTAATTATTATACATTCAATAATAATCGTCGCAGCAAAAAACTTTTTGAAATGAAGATTCTTTTAACAAATAAGCGGGGATTGGCGCAAAGCCTAGGATACAACAGTTTTTTCATCAGCCTTGGAATCTTCATCATCATGTTCTTTGACGGTCTAAAATGGTCCAAGTGTATGAGTGCATTTTGAATATTGTAAGAAAAAAATGCTACCCGGCCCACCTCCGATTCAGAATATGGATTGGAACACTTGGGGCCTCTAATTAAATATCATTATATTATATAATCGATATCAAAGATTGGGACGTCAAATCCAACTTAATTATGCCACGCATGCAACTAGCTGGAAATTATATATCATGGATTGTAACATTCTCGATCTTTATCCATGACACCACCAATTCCACTTCAAACTTTACAACTGATCCACCATACCACGACAACATTAATTTCTCATTCATACCTCTTGAATGGGCCACACTAATAATTACCATCAATCATTCAATGACCCCACACCCCATTTCCGTCTTAACCACGAATTACAGCATAACGAGACTCTAGAACTCTGGAAATTTCCCCAACACGCAAGTTACAGTATTTTTTTTTTCTTTGGCACTTATTATCAAAATCCCTTAATAGATTAATAGATTTCCAAGTCACAAGAAGAAAAGTAATCTACACAAATGAAATCACATACATTCTTTACTTTTTTTTTTTTCACTTGTTCACTTCAAACCTTTGATACAAAAGGAAAACCTGACAGATTTACATAATCTTGAATTTATATATTATAATAAAAAGTATGCAGGGAGGACATAAAAGGAAAACAAAAGAAAGCAAGCCATAAATCATGTCTCCAAAACACGTACAGTCCTTAATCACTTCATCAAATTAATGAGTCTCTTTCTCTTTCTCGTCCTCTGCCTTTGGGTGATAACCAGGAAGCTTCTCTTTTATCTTCTCAAATATGCCCTTCTTCTCCTTTGCCTCTCCTTCGTGATGAGTAGCCTCACTTCCACCACCGTACTCCGCCGACACAGGCGGCGCCGGCGGTGGTGGGACCTCCTCTGTTTTCTTGTGCTGACCTGGCAGCTTCTCCTTAATCTTGTCGAGGAAGCCTTTCTTTTCTTCAGGATGAGCTGGATCCACTTCTACTTTTTCCACCGCAACCACAGTCTCCTCCTCGTGCTTCTTCTTCTCCTTCAGCAATTTCTTCTCCTTCCTCTTTTTCTTCTTCTCCTCATCTTCCTCCTCATCGCTCGACTATATACCAAAAACACAAACATAAGATCACTAATATTAATCAACACCTAAAAAAGTAAAATAAAACTCACAAAAAAGAAATTAAACTTACAGAGCTCGAGCTACTTCCGGATCGATGAAGCTTCTCCAAGAGAGAATGTTTCTTCTCAGATCCTTCTTCCTCCTCTGGTTTCTTATGAGTTTCAGGTTCTTCAGAAACCTTCACTTTTTCATCGAACTCGGTCACGATCACCTCCTCCTGAGGCTGATGATGATGATCATGATGATGAGGTTGATCTTGATGTTCTTCTTCTTTCTTCTTACCTAGGAAATCAAACACCCCACGATCCTGGATCTCTGTCTCAGTGTTGCCGCTCTCGTACTCGTGGCTCTTGTTCTGATTTTCCTCAGCCATATTTTCTGATTAACGTACGATCGATCACTTGATCAAAATCAAAATAGATGAATCGAAAACGCGAAATGAAAGTGTAGCTCGAATCAGTAGTAGTTAAGACTTGAATGAATGAAAGCAGGGTGGTATTTTGCGTGACTTTATAGTGTTGAGTACGCGCAGATAACGCGAATAAGAAAATAAAAAGAGCCAATCAAAGCACTATTAGTGTAACCGACATGTGCATTAAGTTCGAGGGTGGAACGAAAGCATAATCTCACGCGCCACAAAAGCGTACTCGCTAAGTTAGACCCTACACATGGGAATAAAGCTTAAGAATGAGGCTAGATACAGCGAGTGATTTGGGTGTGCGAGGGTGGAAAGTGAAAGGAAGAGAGAGAGGAAAAGAAGAGAAAGAAAGGAAGGAATTGTCGGGCCAATTAGAGAGAGACACGTAGAGGAGTAGTATGGGAGAGCTTAATGTGGGACCCGCAATGTCGGTTTAAAATGGATAAAATAGGAAGTTAGAGCGTAGGATTAGAGAAAAAAGTGGGTGTTTCGAGAGAGAAAGAGGCCAAGAGGGTGGTGTGGTCGGTGCATCATTTGGCTTGAGGCCCCCTCTATAGTGTGAGTGAGAGAGACTTGTCTTTTTCATCCACTTTACGTTGTCCTTTCTAATTGCTACTCTCATCCCTACCTTACTCTTTCTTTCAATCCTTGACAAGTGGTCGATTTAAATATTTTCCTCTTATTTTGGCAAAAAAATTTTTTTTCTTCTTTTGTTGTTGGTCAAAGTATAAATTGAGTCCCATATCTTTTACTCAATTATCAATTTGGTTTTATATCTTTTTTGTTGCACTTTTAATCTCATATCTTTGCAAAAAGTCCTAATTTGGTTCCATATTATTTTTAGTCACATATCTTTTGGTCAGTTTACAGAATTGGTCTCATATCTTTAAGTTAGGTGGAACTAATAATAGAACATTTTGCCAAGATGTGAGACCAATTATGCATCTAACCCAAATATATAGGACCAAATTGGGACATGACTTAAAAATATGGGATTAAATCTGCAACAAAAAAAGATATGGGACCAAAAGTATAACAAAAAAGATATGACACCAAATTGGAAACTGAGCAAAAGATATGGACCAAATTTACACTTTGGCCTTTGTTGTTTTAAAGAAAAGTAACAGTTGTGTTGGGCTTGCTTTTTTTTGTCTTAGTGTTGGGCTTTCTACTTGGGAAAGGTTTAAGGTTGTGTGTGTCTGGGGTCATTCCTACCGAAAGGGATAACAGCGATTTGGTCCAAACAGAGGCCTGGCTCGTAAGATTGCTTTATTTGGACTCTCTATTTGGGCCAGTAATCTACATGAATTTTGCAGATAATAAATAAGACAAACTCTATGTTAGTACGGCATGTATATTTTTTTTAAAAAAATATTTTTCTATCAATATTAGGTTCTTTATTTAAGTTTTAATTAAATTGATGATATAATAATATATATTAAATATATAACATCATCCATTAATGTGATAATTGCTAATAAATATTTGTTTGTTTCAAATAATCATTATAATTGATTTTATATATTTAAAAAATTTTATTTAAACTTTTTAGACTATACTAAAAGAGAAAAAAATTAATTATAAATTTATCTTTAATTTTTAATTAAGAAAAAATGAATTTTTTTTATCAACTCACACATATAAAATAAACTAAGGTTTTTCATGTCCTAATGGGCACACAAATACATATTTAAATATAAAATTATTTAAAATTTTAAATTATATAAAATATTATAAATAATTAAATTTTATTGTATAAGATTTCAGATGTAGTTATGTATTGTAAAGATAATAAGGAGAAAATTTTGAGATAGTAAAGGAAATTAGTGGAGTTATTTAAATTACTTTTTAATTTATTATATTATAAACTATAGTACAATAGTAATATATGCGAGGATGATCATAACACTCTAAAGGCATATATAGTATAAGAAAATATGAGCCCGTTTGGATAGGCTTATTTTATGTAAAAAATACTTTTTAAATTAAAAAAAAGACCTTTTATAAATATAAGATGTTGTTTGGGTAAATTTTTTAGAAAAAGTAGAAGTTAAAAAAAAGTTAAAACAAAGCTTTTTTGAGAAGTTGAAAAATGGAGCTTCTACGGTTTTACTTAAAGCACTTATAAAAGCTATTCATCACAAATTTTATTGACTATTTTATCCTCACTAAAATTATAAAATCACCTATATACTAATAACTAAATAATAGGCGCCAATTACATATATATCATTGGCGCCAATGATATTGGTAATTATAGCCAATTATTAGCGGCAAATTAGCTCCAATTGTCAGTTTGACTCCAAAATATTGACTATCAACTATTAGCGCCAATATTATCCTCTTTCTTATCAATTAGCGCCAATATTTACTGCAAAATGTTAGCGCCAATATTTACTGAATTGAATATATTTAGTTTGGCCCTTAGTGTTGTTTTATAGTACGACTAGCTGTTAGTTTTTGTAATAATATATATTTGGTTAATTATATTTCTTTTATTAGGTAAATACTATCTTGTTGATTTTGGATACCCAACATTTAAAGGATTGAATATTTACTGAATTGAATATATTTAGTTTGGCCCTTAGTGTTGTTTTATACTACGACTCGCTGTTAGTTTTTGTATAATATATACTTGGTTAATTATATTTCTTTTATTAGGTAAATACTATCTTGTTGATTCTGGATACCCAACATTTAAAGGATTCTTAGGGCCATATAAAAATATAAGATATCATCTTCCTCAATTCAGGTCGGCTCCATCAGATCACGTAATGAAATATTCAATTACTATCATTCAAGTTTAAGGAGTGTAATTGAAAGAACTTTTGGAGTTTGTCTTGCAAAATATGACTAGTTACGAGCTTCAAACTCAATTTGCTATTATATGGGCTTGTTTTACTCTTCATAATTATATCATAAGAATGGGTTTTGATTTGAGTCTTCTTGAGCATTTTGAGAATATTGACGAACTTGAAGAGAATGAACGTGATTCCAATGAGGAGAATACAACAATGCCTAATCAAGTTGGATGGGAGGAGACAAGTGAAAAGGATATTAGACAAATGGAACAAACACGAGATGCTATCAGGGATCAAATGCTACAACATCCTTAGAATTAGAGGTGTTCACGGGCTGGGTTGGGTTGGGTTTAGGGCGGGTTGGTTCGGGCTCACTAATTTATTTGGCGGGTTGGGTTGGGTTGGGCTAAAGAAAATAATTGAGCCAACTCAAACCAACCCAAACCAAAGAGTGGCGGGTTGGTTTGGGTTGGGTTGGCGGGTTGGCTCATACTAGTTTTTTTTTATATATTTATTTTAGAAACAAATTTTTTTCTTTAATTTGGTCATTCACAATTTGTTTTTTATGGACTAAATTGAGAATAAAAATTTATTAATTGACCAAATTGTAAAAATAATATTATTTGTGATATTAAAATATAATTTTAACTAAATAAAAAAATATTTTTTTTTTGTTTAATATTTTTGCGGGTCGGCGGGTTGGGTTGGGTTGAGCGGGCTCAAAATCTTGAAACCCGCAGCCCAACCCAAACCACAACGGGCTCAACTTTTTGAACTCAAACCAACCCGCCAGCCCAACCCAAACCAACCCAAACTAGTGGGTTGGATTGGTTTTAGCGGGTTGGTGGGTTGGCTCAACCCAATGAACATCCCTAATTAGAATTGTCTTTAGTTTATAAAAATTATTATCTTTCATTGGTTTGTTTTTTTTATGAATTATTTATAGATAATTTACAATATACATTATGTAATGAGGATTGAGGGTTTCTTCATTTACCATGTCCTTTTTGGTCAATTTGATTAATTAAAAGTCCTTTTGTTATTTTATATCCAAATGACTTTTTTAATTCAAAAGTACTTTAATATTTTACTATCCAAACATAAAATAGAAGTCCTTGAGCTAAAAGACCTTTTTAAAAAGTTTGATAAATAAAGCTCTTTTTTCATAAGTCAATTTTTCTGTAAGATAAGATAAGATAAGATAAGTTAAGTTAAGTTAAGCTGAGCTCAGCTAAAAAAAATGGTTTGCTACAAAACTCTTTATAACTTCAAATAACTAATTTCTATTTCAATCTCTCTCTTATGTCATTCAAAATGAAAGGAAAACAAAGAAGAAAAAAATGTTATTTTCTCAATCCTTAAGTCATCGGACGGTGTAAAATACGGGTAACTCGAGCATAAGAATTTTTATTAGCATTTCCAAAAAAAAAAAGTTAAGATAAGATAAGATAAGATAAAATAAGATGATTCATTTGAGCAATTTCAATTATAAATAATTATAAAAATTAAATGAAATTATATTTTGGACTAAATGAAATAAATGAGACAATTTAAGATCAATACAAAACAAAAAAGAAGTTACCAAAATAGAATTCACTTTATAGTTTGAAGATCAAAATGAACTAATAAAGTTTTGATTTATCTTTAATTAACAATAAAGTATTATTAATTTAATTAAATAATAAAATATAGGATTGATTTGATAAAAAAAATTACAAACAAATTCAATTGAAAAAAAAAATAAGCAAATTGTAGAATGACTAAACTGAAAAATATACATCAAGGCCAAAACAAGGTTTTAGTCTAAAAATTAAGAAATATGTAGCGAAATTGAAATTTCAAATGGAAGGAAACGAAATGAAATTACGGTGAGGGAAGGTGTATGCGGAGAACCATAGGCAATCCGAATCAAGTGTTGGTTGATTCTTCCTCTGATCAAGTTTCATCGTGCAATTTTCTGCGTCTGAATAAGAGGGACTTTATCCTTTGATTCGGGGAGATAGAGAGAGAAGGAGAGACTCAGAGAGGCTACAATGATAACGCGATCGAATCTGGCCGAACAGCTTCGTGAGTATCAGATTCGATCTAAGCATGATTGGGCGTCTGTCTCCTTCTTCTCCTCTACTTCTTCTAACATCACGACTTCGAGGTATGCCTGGTGATGAATTTCTGTGTTGTTAAATTATGTGTCTCTTCTTTGCTATGTAATCGGTTTTTTTTTTTTTAATTGTTTTTCCCATTTATTGTGTGTTGTCTTGGTAATTGGAATAAATACAACCGGCTTGCTTGTTTCACTGATTTTCTGATTGTGGGATGCATGTGGGCAATTATACGATATAGAACTATGATTGAAAGTGGTTTTCAATCACAATTTTGGCTAGGTCGGCAAGGTCATACATAGTTGGTGGATTGTATTTTTTAGGCGAAGGTTGAAACGTCCTCTAACGATCTGGCATATATACTGTCAAGTTCTTAGAAAGCAGAGTTGATTATGAGCACATAGTTTGATATCTCAGCAAAAAAGCACTTTTTTTCATTCTAACAACTCTTTATGCTTTGATTTATGGGGCATATATTTTCTGAACGTATGGAGTTATGTGTGATTATCATTACCGGTTTCTTAAACTTGAAATGTTAACATCATTTTAACCAATTCATTTAAGCAAATCTGGGATGAAGAGGGTAAAGAATTGTTGACTGACCGGTCCTAGCTTAACCAGTTTAAATTGTTACTTTGTCACAGATATGTGTATTTCTATTAGTTTTCAGTTTCACAAATGACTTTTTTCGGGTAAATAATAGAACTGGGCAGAGGTTGAAACTTGAAACTTGACATTTTGGTTTACTTGGAGTTGGATTATGGTTTTCACCTGCTCTAGTTCAACTAGGTTTCAAACACATCGATGAAATTCAGTTTCAGCTCAGATTAACTATCCTTGTTGCTTGAATTGATGTTAACTGTTTAGCTGCAGTTATTCTGAGAAAAGTGATTTAGTATTTTTGTATTGTACTTTCAAATGCTGATATTTTTAGAGTTCTGTGATGAGTGTTTTACTTAGATTAATTGTCATTTGCCTAGCATCTTTGGGATAATTTGAAGTTATAGAAATTGATACCCTTTGTTTAATTATTCTCTGGGTGCAGGGTGGATGTTGTGGTCTTTGTAATATGGGAACTTATAATTTTAGCTTTCCTGGTTTTTTCGGCAGTCTCTTTGTACTTTAGGCACATCCAGCTTGCCTTTATATTAGTCTGCGTCACAGTACTATTGCTTTTGTGCATGAAAATTACAAAGCAAGTAAGACTTGCAAGGAAAAAGAAACGAAGGATGCTTCTTCCATTATCAATGTAAAATGGTATCAAAACTTGATCTTTGGCTTGTTTCCATACTTTCCCTCATTCTAATGGATTGGATATCCAGGGCAAACCTGACCAATGACCTTTGCAATTGGTCCGGCTTCTCTTTCATCATTGGATTGTGCAAGTGTAGCTCCAGATTTCGCTAAAAGCCTGTTGATTAAAGTATGTAATTGATGTTTTGGCATCGAGGCTAGCTTTTCAAATTGGTTTTTGGAGATGATTCACTGTGGAGGATGGGGTAATCCACAGGTGTTAGGATCTAGTCGTATAGATATATAAATCGTATTTCTTTTTTGTCATTTAGCGTCACTGTATATGTAGGGTAACTGAAGGAAGTTACTTGTTGGTGTTTTTTACCTCCTGATACTAGCACATTTGAAAATTTTCAAATACGGTAGTGTGAATGCTTGTGTAATGACAATATTTGTTCCTCAATTTTTAGTTGTCTGAGAACTGAGATTGTGCATAAAGTACTCTAATGACAACTAAGGGTTGATGTCGTTGATCTTTTATAGGTTTATGGATTGCACGAACAATGCGAACCTTGGTTACTTACTGTTTGAATGGTTATGGACGAATACATTTTTAATATTTATTTTTAGGGTATATATACATTTTGGTTTCTAAAAAATTACATGAGTTGACAATTTAGTTCTTAAAAGTCTAATTTACACTCTTTAGTCTTTGAAAGTTATGGAAACAATACAATTTAGTCCCTTAAACCCATTTTTATAGACTAAATTATGCAGACAAAAGGACTAAAATTATGCAGACAAGGGACTAAAATTAGTCCCTTGTATATCTTTCTTAGACCAATTTATATGTTTATTCTATTCTTTAATTCTTAGCACCTGCCTGGCCTGGGACTCTAATGATTTATACATTTGAGATAAACTTGTAGCATGATTCGTTATTTATACAGACAAGAATATTCAGAATGCCCTTGGTGACAAACTAGCTCATTGTCTCAAACATTATGTCTACGGGTCAAGTATAATATACTACAAAGTCCAAATCTTGTGTCTGCATGCTAGGGTTGTGATGCATTAAACATATTGTTTTCACTGTGGATTGAAGAAGTTGGTCTTTATGCCCTGTGCCACTATACTCCAAATGGCTCCGGTGACAACCAGAACACTCAGAACCATCCCTATGATTCCAAGTGCCCAGTTTAGGCACCAATTTGTGCTATATTTCTTTGGTTTCTTGATCTTTATCCACATGAAACAGGGATAAGCTAAAGTAATTGGTAGAGCAATGCCTCCAATTAGACCTGCTAAACTTGGTAAGAAGGGTAATGCTACAGCAATGAAAAAAGCAAGGCATCCAAAGAATCCCCTCAAGGTCATCCGAAGCCACCTTGGACAAGGTCTGTTTTTCTTGCTTGTATATCTTGACTCCAGATTGTCAAATACTGGCATTGCATAGATTTGGAATGAGCTTAGGCTGTTAATCACCACGAACAAGCTTGTGGAAGCTAGGATAAGTTTTGATGTATCATGTTGGTGGTATTTGTGCAAAGCACTTAACATGCCTCCGTTACAAGGTATCTGAGATTGAACAGGTAATAGTAGTCATTAGCTTATCCTCTAATCCCCTGGCTAACTCAACATAGAAGAAACTTAGTAAATTAATGATTTGGCCCTTTGAAAGATGACAAATATTTCAATTTAGTCTATGAATGATGAAATCATTCAATTCAGATTCTGAAAGATACAATTATAATCAGTTTCATCATTTTGTTAAAGATAAAATTGAAATTTAATGATGAATATGATGATGTAGTTTTATTTTTTTAAAAGATTATAATAAATGATTGATGTTAAAAATGTATATTTGTTGTTAAATTTAATTAATGTTTTAGTAAAAAGAATCAAATTGAGAGATTTATCACTTTTAAAACTAAATCATCAATTTACTAAAAAAAAAAAAGAGGCAAGTCTTGTGAGGATTAATTCAGTTTATTACCGAGTTTCCGTAGGCCCAGTAACCTCCAATGGAAAGAGGAAACAAACACATAGCGATTATTATATATGCAAACTTGACACCTCTCCACATGACCAAGTGCGACGAGGGTTGCTTAGCATCCGAAGGCATGGTTCCCTACAACATTAACATTTTGAAAGAGATCATTATTCAATAAAGAACATGTAAAACTATATGTCCTTTTTAAGAATATCAAAAACATGTTTGTGAATGAATAGTAACCTGTATTTCTAGCACGAGATTGTGACCCCTGAAAGTGAAGGCAACGATACCAAGTGCATTCCACAAGTTAAAAAAGGTGGCAGCATGTGATTGTGGCTTTGGAGGGTGGTATGAAACATGAAGAATCTTGCCTCGAATTACAGACACAATCCATATGATGTTACAATAGGCAATGGCTGTGATAGCTCCCACAAGAGAAACACCAGCTATGGAGTTTAGGTTAGGAAGCTGAGCAAGAAGAATGGCTATGGCAGTAAATACCAAATACCACTCTATAGTAGTGAGTGCGTTGGCAAACTCAGTGCCACACACAATTTGGAAGAAAATCTTCATGGTGCCACCTCCTATCATTATCAGTGTCACACATGTGCCACCTGATAGATACATGATCGGAAAAAGAGCCAATGCTTTTCCTATCTTTTCTCCTGCAATCAATCAATTCCTCCCTTCATCATTCATCAATATATATTTGGCATTAATTAATTGGCAATTATATATCTCTTCCATTTTATGTATGTATTACTGGACCTAATAATGGACTTCAAAGTTCAAAGCTAATCTAACCAGATAAAAAGTTAATGAGTTTGAAAAAATAAAGTAAAAAAATGGGATAATTTTTCAAAAATCCTGAATAAATATGGGTTAGGCCTAGCCTATTTTTATGTATTTCAAATTAAAAAATAAAAAATAAAAATAGACCTAAATTTAAAACCAACTTATTTTGTATAAAAATACAACCGGACTTATTAGCCCAAATAAAAATGAGCTCTACAAGCTAATATTATTATTGTTATTATTATATCATAAAACTTGACTTCTGTTTTTGGCAAAAAGAACTAATTTCGTCTTTAAATTCTACATCGATCATCAATTTCGTCCTCAATATTTGTTATTGTCAATTTCACCCTCAATATTTTATATTTTGGTTCATTTTGTCCTTTGACTAACTTCTTTCAATAAATTAATGGCAGACTGCATCTTGTTTTTACCCTCAATAATTTTACATTACATATCATTAATCACGTACATTCTGAGGAAAGGATAAAACTGACAAAAATGAGAAACATTAGGGACGAAATTGACTGTAAAAAAATATTTGAGACGAAATTAATTGTTGACGTAAAGTTTGGGGGAAGAAATTAGTATTTTTGCCTATGTTTTTTAAAAACTTGACCGGTGATCAGAAAGTAAAAGCATGAATTACCAAATGCTGCCATAGCAAGTCTAAGATATCTGCTGTGGCGCACTCCAGGCTGAGATTCGTGGAGCTGAATCAATACCCAAAGGGTATACAGCTGCCATATGAAAGCCAGCGAAAGACTCAACATGCCCCAACTCCTACATACATATATAAATTTAATGAATTGATGATGAAGACTGACAATTAATTAATTAAACTTGCATATATATATATATATAATTATACCATCTTAGGGAAGTGAAGGCCAAAGGAAGAACGAGGGCTTGAAATCCGATACCAGAAGAAAGAGTATGAAAAGCAGAATAATAGGAGTTTCCATTTCTGGACTCAGTGATGGGAAGCCAAGCATCTTGTGGGTCAAGCTTTGTGAAGTGCCCAACTTGTTCTAAATAACCTTGCATGCTCTCCATCGCTTTTTTCATCGGACTACTTCTTATAATTACTGATGGACTATTACAGGTACTTCCACTTCCATGATTATTGTTCATGCTTTGCTTCTTCACTTCCATAACTTCCCCCATAATCATATTACTCATTAATTAACTTCTCGATCTCTCTCTTCTCCATCACACTCGTACTCGATCTCCTTTATATATGCCAATAATGATGCATAAATCTTACTGTCCAGGGTGATGATGACCAGATTAGTCATTACTCATTAATTAGTGCCATTATTTATCAACAACTAACCGTTTGTCGTTTCTTTTAATTTGTACTATTAAAGTGTCTGCTGTCTGCTATACTGCTTAACTAGGAAGCATGGACACTTAATTTTGAAAGCGTGTCGCCGTGTCAGACACGTGTCAGTGTCCGACACTCGTATGACACCGACACGACATATATCCATAAATTTTAGAATATAAATCAATTTTTTGTAACTTACATGATAGGCAAGAGAAAATAATAATAGATATGACATATATTATGAATAAAAATTGTAATTTTTAATTTTTTTATTAAAAATTATGAATATTTAATTATTTATATATATAAATATATGCCGTGTCGTGTCGCGTGATTTTGAGAGTTTGACATGTCGCTGTGTCCGTGTCCGTATCGTGTCCCGTGTCCGTGTCAGTGTCCATGCTTCATAGCTGCTTAACTATTAGTTCCCACGACTTTCCACCTCCAATAACAATCTTGATTGCTAGGAAATTCTTTTAAAAAGTTATTTTTATAATTATAAATTTTATTTATAGTCTTTTATATTTTTTTTTAATTTACACTACAAGAAAAATGATGATTTTAGTGACATTTTATAAAAATGTAGGTATAAGTATTATTTACCTATTTGTTTATCTCACAAAGTAGTCTCATTTTATTAAAAAAAAATTATATATTTTGTCCTAATTCTATGAAAGAAACTAAACCCTTGTAAAGATTATGATTTCAAAAGCATTATATTGGGTCAACGACCATGCATGTTTCTGGTTACTTTTTGTTCCACTTGGCGCGCAGTTGTTGGATGTAATAGAGTTATTTACCATTAATCTAGCATGAACCCAAGTTATCCTACAAAACATAGGCATCCACTCAAAATCCTCGTCATTGGTAGTTGCATGATGATGACCCTACAAAAATGTGTGTGTGTGTGTGCGTGTTTGTGTGTGTGTTTTTACTTTTTAATTGACAGGCCCTACAAATGTTGAGTCTACATGCATATATATAAAAGCTAAAACACATATCGTTCTTTCACCTCAATCAATGTGTGAGTATTTGACACACATGTATCTTAGCTATAGTTATTAAGGGTATATATGGTTATGGATTGAGGATAATCTAAGGGAAAGAGGAGACTAGAGAGTAAAAAGGAAAAAGATCATTGTGTTAAGGAGACAAAATTTCTTAATTTTTTATCTCCTCTTTTTTCTATTATACATTAAAACTTAAAAATATATATTAAAGTATTTTAAAAGAATTATTAATTAACTTCTAAATAAAAAATAAATAAATGAGTTGCATTAAACTTGCTGAATCTCAATCTCTAATTTTCTTCTTTTTTCTTAATGCACCATGTAGATTTAAATTGCTATCTTTAATCTATCAAAGGCTCACCAGCTTTTGCTTGTTTGCTCTTCTTGTTTCTCTGCCCTTGAACTTATGTCTGTCCCACATATCAGATCAAATATCTTTAATTTAGTTAACCCTCCCTACTTTTTCTTGGAATCTTCACATGAATAGACAAACAAAAACGATGAATGACTTAAATTCATTTATGAAAGTTTTATCATTAAGTTTTTCAATAAATAGAAAAGAACACAGAAATTCAAACAAACAAACAAAAACCATGACTTTATTTTTTTTTTTTTCAAAGACGAGTTTCTACTTGTCGCAATTGTATTACTTCGTAACAAACACCAGAAATCCTATAAATAATGTCCATAATTAAACACATGCAGTTTCTTTTTCTTTTTCTCTTTTTAGAGGATTAACACTGAAAGAAGACTCAAGGAAGCCACGAAAACCTAAACTTTTGGACTTCCTAATGAAATTATATAGTATTTACGCTGAAGGAAGAGTCGAGGAAGCCACGTAAAGTCGTAAACATAAACTTTAGGACTCGCAGATGAGAGGTACAATCACTTGTTTTTCTTAGGATTCAGAGTATCTCCCAACAACATTCATAGATCAAAACTAGTATATGAGAATGCGGAACATAGAGAAGAATAGATGAACACAAGCAATTTATCGTGTTCGGTCAGTGTGACCTACATCCACCCAAGAACAAGGAACTTCACTATAAAGAATATGAGATTACAATAACCTGATGAAAGAATCACCTCTCAAGTCTTCTTTACACAATTAATTAGCTACTACTCTATTTATA
Source organism: Chamaecrista fasciculata (assembly GCA_003254925.1). Taxonomy (NCBI): domain Eukaryota; kingdom Viridiplantae; phylum Streptophyta; class Magnoliopsida; order Fabales; family Fabaceae; genus Chamaecrista; species Chamaecrista fasciculata. Next base: position 253,401 of record QANZ01004973.1, read on the forward strand.
GACATCCCAAATCCTAGATCCACAAAGATTACTTAACCTAAGCTCAATAGGCCTAAGTACTTAATTCCTTGGCCACTAAGAATTCTATCCCAAAATATATGGTAACGAATTGAGATACAAGTCACATAAAAGATTACACAAGATATCACAAATTTTAACAAATAAGATTATAATCTTTACAAATACGGTCCCCTAGTATCAGAGCCAGGTTGTGGGTTCGATTCCCAGCGGGACAATTGCTGAGGGGGAGATTGTTAGTCAAGGTGTGGCATCAATTGTCCCATGGCGGAGGCCCAGGTGTGGGGCTAAGTCATAGTCGAACTATAGTGCTTGGGGTGTCTGCTCTACTGTGGGTTAAGGAAATAGAGTTGCGCCCTTGCTAATAGCTATTTAGCAAGGGCGCGACTTTATTTCCTTAACCTACAATAGAGCAGACGCCCCAAGCACTATAGTTCGACTATGACTTGGCCCCACATCTGAGCCTCTGTCATGGAATAATTGGTACCGCAAAAATATAAATCTTTCATTAATCCTTTAAGTGATTCAATCGTTGTATACATATATCATTCTATATATATATATATATATATGTGCGCGCGCGCAAATATATGCTTGAAAGTGGCACCCCCTTTTGTCAAAGTTGCTTTGAAGCCTTTTCTTTTTATTATATCTTTTTATTTAATTTTCCTTAATACCAACTTTCTTGTCATCACTTTATTTCCTTAACTTTTGCTAATGATCCATGAATTGGATGGCCAAATATGTGCTATACTTAATTATAATGATTACTCCCAAACTCACCAATAATTTAAAACAATACTTTATGTTGTCTGTACTACTCAACTTTCATTGATTGTCCATCTTAACTTAAAAACTCTTTTTTCTATACAGTGTACCTTAATTGAGGATAAGTCTTCCGATATTAGATAAAGATAAAATTTTTGAAGTTAGAGATTAATTTTTTTTTTACAAAGAACACATTAAAATAAATGAGGACCACGTGTATCTCTATTTTTTCTTATCTCATTTAACTTCAAATCTCATGAATAGTCACTTGTTTGGTTTAGCAAAACCAAAGAATTACACTCAGCCCCAAGTTTTTCTTTCATTTTTTGGGTATAAAATATTATTCATTTGTTTTTTGTGTTTAAACTAGTTAATTTTGATGATGATGCTTTAATTTGACTAAATATTATTTGGTCATATATATAAACACTCAGAGATGTGTCCACATTTAATACCCGACAATACTTCAAAGAGAATATTGTAACCAATAGAGAATATTTGTAGGAAACAATAAAAAAAATATACTTGCTCCAATAATAATGTTTTCTTTTGGACACTACTCTAATAATAATGTTACTGGAGCATTTTGTTTTTGCCAGCAATTATTGCATGCATTAACGATATTCACATTAATCATAATTATCCAAAACCATGAGAAATGGTGGGTTTACTAATTTTCATTGGCAATAGAGGCAAGACAAGGCTCAACGCCGAAATGGTGGGTTTACTAATTTTCATTTGCAAGAGGCAAGACAAAGCTCGAGGCCTCAACCAAAATAGATATATGATTAACGAGAAGTTTAAAAAAATAGCAACACATGCACACTGCACAGTGAATTTCCCATCATTACTCAAGCCCCAAAAAAACAGAGTCAACTTTACCCACTTTAGGGTGTGTTTGGATTAGAAGTAGGTAATGAAATGGTGATTTTATGTAATGAAATGGTAATGAGAAAATTATGTAATGAAAATGTAATGAAAATGGTGTTTGGATTAGTTTGAGATGTAATGAAAAAAATAGGATGTGAAATTATGAAAAAGGGTATGTAATGATTGTGGTTGGTTGAAATAAATATATGGGTTTTTTTAAATTGTATAGGAGTAGAATTGATAATTGATAATGGAAATAGATAGAAATAAAAAAAATAATATTTTGACTTTTTGGTTGTGGTGGTTATGAAATGAAATGGTAATGAAATTGTCTCGGAATTTGTGCTAGATGTGAATATTTGTAATGAAGGTTGGAGTAGTATTATGTAATGAAATGAAAGGACCAAAATGTAAATAACATGAAAATTTTTAAAAACCTACCATTTGGTCTATGATTTTATATAAATTGAACGAATCGGTCCTTACGAAAGTGAAATATATCTCTTGACCCGTAAAAAATTGCATTCATCAACGATTGGGTTTCTATATTGCAAACTTTCCTCCAAAAAATAAATTGAAGGACCAAAATGTTATCCACGAAAAAAATGTGGGACCAAAAATTATATATTAATCAAAACGGTTTGTCTTTTTGCGGGTAATAATATGACCATTGATCTTCACGCATGAGCACATCGCACCATCCACTCTTCTTTCACTATCCGCCTCTCTCGTATACCCATATATATACTGGAGGAGAGACCAAAATGTATATATTTATAAAATATATATATATATATTTATATTATATATATATATATTATAAAATATAAAATATATATTATATATATATTATAATTATAATATATATATGAGAGAGAGAGGGGGTGAATAAGAAAAAGAGGAAGAAAAAAGAAAAAATGATGAGTGGAGAGAGAAAGTTGTAAGTGTAATAAATGAGGGTATTGAAAATTACTATTTTGCTAAATAGTTTTTTTATATTTGTATTAGAGTATAGGTAATTATAGGTATTTGAGTAGGGGTATGTTAGTAATTGGAGATGAAATATGTAATGAAATGAGTTTGTAATGAAGTGATATTTTTGTAATGACTTTATAATTGCAAAACAAACACCCATATAACACTGTAGATGAAGTTATGTAATGAAAATAGGAATAATGAAAAGATAATGAAAAAGTAATCACCACCCAAAGAGGCCCTTAGTTACCATCCTTCACATACTTCTTCACAGTTCTAACTTTCTCCTAGTTTTTTTTTTTTTTTTTTCAGAGTTACAAACGGGCCAGAGAGACTGGCGGACGGGCAGGGAGAACAAGTAGGCAAAGGAAAAAAAAGACAAGGAACAGGCCTACGCTCCACTGAGGCCTTAAAACAAGGCCCACAAAGAAACTAAGACAAGAGCCAAAGGGAACCCAAGAGACTCCTTCGAGCAACACACACGAAGAAGAAAAGGGGAGTGCGAAACGGCGAACTACGAACTTCGGTTAGAGGCAGATGATTGCCAAACAAGGAGATCTTCGAGAATTGCGGCCTTGATCCTCACCGGCGTGAACCAAGTCCAAGAGCTCGGCAAGAAATCGTGGAGCGCAATTTTCGCCGCCGTGTCAGCCGCCTTGTTTGCCGATCGTCTAACCCAATTCACCAAGGTTGAAGGTTTGCTTGACAATAAATCTTTTATCTCATTCATGCATGCCGCAATGGTCCAGGGGATATCACTAGAAAAACAACTGTCCCTAACCTCTTTGCAGTCTGTTTCAATGCAGACATTCTCAATTCCTAGAGAGTTCGAGAGATGGAGGGCTGCTAAAACTGCTTTAGATTCAGCTTCAAGGGCAGAGCAGGATGGGAACCTTTGAGAAACTCCGGTAAGAAATTTTCCTTCATGATCTCTGACAATTACTGCATAAGCAGCCCTGTGATTGGATAGATCAGTAGCAGCATCCACGTTCATTTTTATAAAATTTGGGGGAGGAGGAGTCCAAATTTTAGGGTCATCCGAACTGGTGGTATGGGGATAGGGAGTGGGTTTAGTAGCTTCCATAAATGCAGCCACATTGACTGAAGCCTGAGAGATAGTATTGTGGGGATCGACAGATATATCATCAAACACTTTCCTATTTCTGTCTTTCCAAATTTGCCAGAGAGTATAACAAAACAGAGAGATATGATAATCACTATTTTCACCTCCATTTCGAAGTTTTAAAAGTTGATCTTCCACCCAATAAGTGAAATTCTGAGAGGTGGTGTGCAGGTCAGCCCATTGAAAAGTACTGCCAAACCAGACAGCTCTAACCCAATCACAATGAGTGAAAAGGTGGGCAGTAGATTCAGGGGCCTTGTGACAAACTGGACAGATGTTGTCATGCCCACATTTCCTCTTAAAGAGGTTATCTTTCGTGGGAAGGGAGTTTGATAGAAGCCTCCACATGAAATGCCTAATTTTAGGCTGAACCTTAGCACTCCAAACAATATTCCAAATATGTGCTTTATTCCCCATAGTTGAAGGAGAGGGGGAAAAGGGACCAAGTGAGTCAGCCACAGCCGAGTGATACCCCGATTTTACAGTGTAATCACCACCTTTAGTAAGTGGCCAGATTGGAGAATCCCCAGGCAGATGATGGTTGATTTGTGTGGCAAGAATAGACCTGATCGAGTTATTTGGGACCAAATCACGGACTTTGTTGAAATCCCACTCTCTTCCCCCCTCTTTCATAAGGTAAGAGACTTTTAGATCCTGATGAGAGTGGTTGAAATTCCAGATCCTGGATCCATCTTGAGCCCATTTATCATTGAAGATTTTTACAGACTTCCCATCTTTAATGAGCCAAGCCTTGTGTTTGTTGAGAAAATCCCTTCCCTGGAGGAGACTTTTCCATCCCCAAGAGGCTCGTGTGCTTCTTTTAGCATCCCAGATAGAAGTGTGTGGGAAATATAGGCATTTTAGAAGTTTGGCCCATAAGGTATCAGGGTTTGTAGCGAGTCTCCAGGTTTGCTTAGCAACTAAAGCAATGTTCATAGCACAAAGATCACGGAAACCCATACCACCCTCTTTTTTAGGCTTCAAGAGCGAGCTCCATTTACACCAGTGAATCCCATTTTCTTTACCAGATTGTCTCCACCAAAAATTTGAGATCATGCTAGAGATTTTGGCACAGAAAGATTTAGGGAGAACAAAAAGAGACATTACATAGTTGGGGATAGATTGGATCACAGATTTAATGAGAACTTCCTTACCAGCCTGAGAGAGGAACTTTTCTTTCCATCCTTGTAGCTTCTGCCAGATTCTATCCTTAAGCCAGTGTAGAGCTTGGGATTTAGATCTTTGCCATTCACCAGGAAGACCAAGGTAATTAGAGATGTTGTTAACAGGCTGCATACTTAGAATATTAGCCATGGAAGCCTTGATATCGTCAGGGACACCCGAGCCAAAGATGATAGAGGACTTGGAGGAATTTATTCTTTGCCCTGAAGCCATAGAGTAGATGTTGAGAACATTTTGGAGAGTGTATGCTTCCCTAGCCTCGGCCTTGATGATAATCATGGAATCATCAGCAAACAGTAAATGGGTAATAGTAGGAGCATGTCTAGCAAGCTGAATTCCTGTAAGATCCCCCCTCCTTGAAGCATCCTCCAGCAAAAGAGATAGCCCTTCAGCAGCTATAATAAAAAGATAGGGTGAGATGGGGTCGCCCTGCCTTAAGCCTCGCTCAGGAGAGAAAGGTTGACCAACGCTGCCATTAAATTTTATGCTGTAGTTGACTGTAGTGATGCACTCCCATATTAGGTTCACCCATCTATGATCAAATCCCAGAGCTAGCATCATATCCCTTAGGAACCCCCATTCCAATCTGTCAAAAGCTTTGCTTAAATCCAGTTTCACAATGGCAGCCTTAGCTCCACGGCCTTTCCTCAGTTTCAAGCTACTGAAATATTCATGTGCTACAATGATATTATCATGGATTTGCCTCCCATGCACAAAGGCACTCTGATTTTCAGATATAACCCCGTTTAGAAGGCCTTTCATTCTATTAGCTAGAACTTTAGAGAATATTTTGTATATAAAGTTGCAGCAGCTAATGGGTCTAAAGTGGCCCACCTCCATAGGGGTTGGAATTTTTGGCACTAATGTAATGTGGGTAGAATTGATGCCATTTGGAAGCTTAGAGGTAGAGAAGAAATTTCTAACAGCCTCCACAATGTCGTGTTTTAAGGTGCCCCAATGCTTCTGATAAAACAGACCATTTAGACCATCCGGGCCTGGTGCCTTAAGCGAACCAAGCTCAAAGACAGCATTTTTGACTTCCCATTCCTCCACTCTTCTGAGTAGGCTAACATTCATTTCAGGAGAGATTTTTGGAGTAACCAGGCTGGTTATAGGTTGAGAATTAGAGGGGTGTGAGGATTTGTACATATTGAGAAAGTGATCACTAATTAAGTTCTCAAGATCTGATTGGTTATCCACCCATATGCCTTCAGAAGACTTTAGTCTGGTGATTCTGTTGCGAGCTCTCCTTTGGACAGTAGTAGCATGAAAATATTTTGAATTACGGTCTCCTTCTTTGAGCCATTTGACTCTAGACCTGGCCTTCCAAAACAGCTCTTCTTGTTCCCACAACTTCTCAATATCCTCTTTATGCTTTCTAATTAATTGTATGTTGTCAGCCGAGGCAGGGGAGTTTGATAAGCTCTGGATCTGGATCTTTAAATTTTTTATTTCTTTGTCTGCTCTTTTGAACTTCTGCCTGCTCCAGGAATCCAATTGACTGCTAACATTTTTCAGTTTGGTGTTCAGGTCAAGATGGGAGCTATCTGTCCAGCTTTGGTCAATTATATTAGGTAGATCTTCAGCACTCTCCCAGAATTCTTCATATCTAAACAAGCGCTGCCTTCTATAGTTTTCTGGCTGGAGTTGAAGAAGCAGTGGAGAGTGGTCAGAGCCCACTGCCGGTAAAGCAGTAAGAGAACAGTTTGGGAAGCAGAGATTCCAGTTTGCATTGTATAGGTCCCGATCAATCCTCTCCCTAACATGGCCTTCCACCCTGTTGTTGCTCCATGTGAAACAGCAACCTTTCAGAGCCATATCCATCAGGTCATTTTTGTCTATGAAATCTCGAAATATCTCAATTTGATGTGCGTCATGAGGCCTCACCCCTTCCTTTTCATGCTGGTAAAGAATTTCATTAAAATCCCCAAGGCAAAGCCAAGGATCATTACTGGGGACGTTAAGATTAGTGATATCATCCCAAACCCTTCTCCTTAGAATAGGTTCAGGGTCCCCATAGACACCAGTGAAGTAATGAGAAAATCTACTATCATTTGAAATGACTTTTACATGGATAAAGTTCTTACAAGAATTTAAAATGGAGACTTCTACATTCCTATTCCACAAAAGGGCAAGACCACCCGATCTGCCAATAGCCTCCACAAAATAAATATTATCAAAAAGCAGAGTTCTTCTTAAATTCTCAATCTTCTTCTTCTTAGCTTTGGTTTCACAAAGGAACAAAAGAGAGGGAGTGTAGTGGGAAACTAGTTCCCTGAGAGCTCGAACTGTGTGGGCCACTCCAATACCCCTACAGTTCCAGCTGATGATGCAAGTCATGGCCCCTGGTGGGGCTGGTTCTGGCCCGCCTCCTCAGCCATATCCAAATGCATATCTTGTGTGTCATTCCCCCCCGTAATTGCGGTATAATTGGTTCCAGCCTGTGGTATGATTGCATTTCTCATCTTCTTCATGGCAGTAGCCTCAGTTTCTTCATCGTCATTTCTGAGCCTCTTAAAAGTGAGATGAAACTGCAGCTCAGTGGAGAGGTGAAGGTCTTCAATCATCTTCGGTGGCTCAACTTCAGCATCTTCAGAACTTTCATCATCATCAGGTAATTCTACAGTATACTGAGCGCAATCTTGTTTAAGCTGCTCTCTTGGTTCCCATATTATGATTGCTTGACTCTCATTTGCCTTAGTAATGTTACTGCTAGATGCTTTAAAAGCAGACAGTTTCTGTTTGCATAGATCAATTTGGTCCTGGTCCATTATCATATCCAGTTCAATGGGTCCTTGGACTGATTTCCCCTTGCTGTTATTTAAAATTGGGCTCGCCATATCAGTGATAATAACTGGTTTAGCAAGCCCAATATCTTCAGGTTCAATGTCAAGGCTTTCCAAAGTGTTTGGGCCTAAACCAGGCCCTATCTTGCCACTCTTCAGGTCGATTCTAGTTAAACTTTGTTGTGGGCCACACTCCACATTTCCTGCTGTACTAATACTTGCTTTTTTCTGACTCTCTTCAGCTGATTTTTGTGAATCTGCAGGGATGGCACCAGAGATAGTACTGGCAGCTGCATTTTCTGTCCCATCAGAAAAAGTGGAAGCTTTGTTTTGCATTCCTTCTCCACCAATCCTCGCCGCCGTTTCACCAACTCCCTGTAAGTCATCTGCTTTTTGTTGTACTCCCTCATGTCTTTTCAAACTAGGACTTTCTTGGCTTCTCACATTTGGTTCTTTCCCCACAGCTCGGCTAGGCGCGTGGAGTACATTTCCACCTTGCTCCTGCATTCCCATGGCTGCCATTGTTAATGGAAGGGGCTTCAATGGTGGAACACCTAAGCCAGGCCTATATCTTGGCTTCTCCGGATCCCATAATGCCATAGCACGCGGCTCTCTGCATTCCTTTTGCCCATGGCCCAGCTTCCCGCAACTGTAACAGAAGTCTTGGAGTTTTTCATAGTAGATCCATATCCAGGTTTTTGGAAGGTTCTTCCTTGGCAGCCAAAACCCCGTGATCAGCGGCTTTGTGATGTCTATATTGACACGAGCTCTCATAAAGCCTCTGATGATTCTCCTTCCAGCCAGAGGGTCCTCCACCTGCACCACCTCTCCAACTTTGCTAGCAATCATTTGAGCATTTTCAAGAGTGATGCCTTCAAGGGGAACTCCATGAATCTGGATCCAAAAAGGGCTGTATCCAAAATCAATCTCATGGATAGAGAGGTCTGGGGTCCACCTGTGTATACATAGAAGACTCCCCAAGATGTTCCATGGAGCCTCGTCCATGATTTTCCTAGGAGTGTCACAGTCATCAAAGTTAAATAAGTATGTATTAGTAGCAAGGTCAGTGATATGCAAACCTTTAGGATATCCCCAGCTTTTGTAGATCATTTCTTTAGTAACTTTTTTGTTCTGTGGTTTGTCTGAGATCAACTTTCCCACTAATGCATGCTTTGCAATCTGTAACGTGCGGTCCGCATTGCTGATCAGTCGTATATCTACTCCTTCATTTGTCTCCAGGTTATTAGTTTCTTCACTTGTATCCCGGATTTCAGTATCCATTGTACTTCAAAGGTGATATCCAGGATGACAGGATGATCGAACAAAGAGGAAGTGAGGAAGGATGGAGAGATGTGAGAGATAAAGGATGGAAAGGTCTCTTCCTAGAAGAAGAGAGGGGGTCTCTCCTACCTCAGGTGTAGAGAGAAGGAGCTCTTCCTAGGAAGAGAGGATATATTTAGATTTCCCCTTTTCTCCTAGTTACTCATCAGACAAATCCCTAGCAACAAAAATAGTTCATTGCCACACTTATATTTAAGAACTTTTTGTTTTGGTCCAATATATTTAAGAACTAAATAGACCTTAACCCACAAAATTGAAGACTCATCTTTCTCTCAAGTCCAATAACTGTTTTTTTTAATAAAAAAAGACTCGCTAGCCCAATAAATAGCTACTTTCTGACTCGCTACCCGTCCATACTTGATTTATTTAATTTGTTTACATCACAAATATCCACGAGGCTTGCCTAACTGGTTGAATATACTCTGTTCCTCTTTTTATTTTCCAACAAGTCAAATAAGACGGACTGAAAAGGCCGGAAATATCCATGTGTATTTTATTCATTGAATAAAACCCATAAATTGAAATCGTTAAAAATGATATATAATACATTACATTGATTTCTTACACATACGGAAAACAGGGAATTGCCAACATGTATTTGTTTTGTTCTATCATCAAAGTTTTGATTTTTCTGGTTGAACACTGATACATAAAGGTCCATCTGACTAGTCAAATTGGCCACAAAAAAAAAATATTTTCAATCTATCTTAAGTCCAAAAAAAAAAAAACTCGTCACCGTCCATTTTTTCGTTTTGCTTCTCGTACAAATTCTCATGTTTTCCAATTCTCACAAGATCACGTTGAAATAAATTGAGAACCGACATTAATTTATATAGTAGCCGCACAAGTAGACAACACTTTTTCTGGCCAAAAAAAAAAAAAGACAACACTATCTGTCTTACACATGTTGACAAACCTGGATCATTAATTATCAAACCGACAATAAACGAGCAAGGAAGTACAAATAAATCACCTGAGAAAAATAACCCAGCCACTAACCAGCATTTCCCCAATGTACATAATGAAAATCAGTACAAAAGGTTGAGATACAATATTATGAACCACCATTTCTCAAATATCAGACATCAGCATGAAAGCCCAAAGTCTTCAGATTTTAGATGTGGCAAGTTGGATAAGATCCTTCCTGAGAATTTTTCCAGATGGGTTTTTAGGTATGGAAGATACAAATGCCACCTTTCGAATTCTTTTATATGGAGCCACCTGTTTAAGCCGCGACGTGTTAAGATAGACACAAACTATTAATATAATAATAATCATGACATTATCGATCCTATCGGTAGCCAGATTCAATAAATTTAGTGAACTCACCCACATGTATATATACTCCAAAAAAAAAAAAACTAATAATTTAATCCCTACAAAATTATCGAGATGATAACACAATTTTTAAATAATTGAAATGATATATTCTTTAAATCTTGAAAAATTAAAACAGTACACTATTTTTTATGTATTTAATTGATAAAAAAGATTAACAAATATATTGTGGTGTGATGTGATTGAATTATCAATTATTGAAAACTAAGGTCGTAGAGGCTCATCACCTGTGCTGCCACAAAATCCATAATTTGCTTTTCTGATATATTACTTCCGCTTTTCCTCACTATATATGCCATTGGATACTGCCCAACCTCCTTATCTGGGTATCTAAGTTACAAAGCAAGTAATAGAATATATAAGATAAGATAAGCTGAAATGACCCGATTTGTTCATAACTTTTTATTAAGATGGAAATCATTTTTCCTCTAGATGGCCACAAATTCACAATAGACTTACGGTATTACTGCAGCATCTGAAATTTCAGGATGAGTTAGCAATAAGGCCTCTAATTCTGCTGGCGGGACCTAACACATAGAGAAACAAGAAATAACGGACTATCTTTAGTCATGACATTCATATATAGAGTAAACTAAATGGAGTAACACTTTTGTTTTAATTGTATGCGTTTTTTTATTTTTCAATTTTCATCCCTCTGTTTCGTTGAGTAAGCAATCTCCATGTCAAAAACTTGTTCAGTTTTGACTAGTGAGTACCTGATATCCCTTGTATTTAATAAGCTCTTTTAACCTATCAACAATGAAAATAAATCCATCATTATCAATGTAGCAAATATCCCCTGTTCTTAACCATCCTTGTGAATCAAGGGTTGATGTGGTTGCTTCCTGGTTACTGAAATAACCTGCAATGCAATCACCACAACATCACTCTTAATTAATCATCTTAAACTAATTAACGCACATGCTAGGTTAATTATATTATATTACTAGCATACGATCAATTATTCTGATCTTGCTTTTGACATAAAAAAAGTGAGAATCTTTCGTACAGACAAGTGAATTTATAGATAATTTAGAAAAAAAACACCAAACATTAGCAGCCTCTAACTACATTTAATAAAATATTGTTTAAATTCAATAGCCTGTGATTCAATCTTTTTTTAAAAAATTACATGTGCCTATTCTGATTAAAAATATCTAATAATAAAACTGGGAGTACCACAAGACGCGGAAAATAAGGAATTTGGATCTATACAATGGTGTGATTTTTGAAGTAGTTTGTATAGTTTAAGGAAAAAAAAAAGATAAAGAGANAAAGAATAAATCAAATAATAATTTTTCTCTTATTATTAATTTTGTACTATAGTTTTAAAATGTGAACTACCAGAAGAGGTAAAGTCATATAATATAAGATATACATATCAGAGTTCTAAAATTAGTCCTTTATCTATCTAAATATCTGAAGTCCTTTATCTATCCTCCCCTCATATCCCACTCTAAACTCTATGGCACTAAATATCAGAGTTCTAATCATTCAAATTGAATGTAAGTGGGAAGGTAGGGACATATTCATACAATTATCTTAGGATTAAGTAAATAAAATATTATTTATTATAAATTTCCAAATATCTTTTGTTTTGGCCAAATAAATTTCCAAATATCTTAATTCCGTTGTTACCTTTCATGATGGTGGGACCCCTAAGCCAGAGTTCACCGGTCCGGTTAACCGGCAAAGCTTCTCCGGTTTCCGGATCCACAATTTTTGCCTCCAAACCGGGCGATAACAACCCGGCCGTCCCGTACCTCCGACTCTCCTCCAACGAATCCGTGGATGCTCCGACACCGGTTGATTCGGTTAACCCGTAACCCTGAAGAATCGTCACATTCGAGTACTTTTCTACAAACCCCTCTATCACTTCTTTGCTCAACGGAGCCCCACCCGATAAAACCGAATGCAGTGAACTCAAATCGTATTTCGCTTTTATTCCGTCGGCGTTGTTCATCATCGCCACCAGTATCGGCGGCACAAGCGGCAGATACGTCGCTTTGTATTTCTGAATTGCCGAGAGCATTTCGTCCATGTCGAATTTCGATAGTACCACTATTGTGGATCCTGAAGCCAGAAGGCCCATAGCGAAAGCTGCTAAACCGTAGATATGAAACATCGGAACAGTGCATATGAAGGTTTCTGAAGAGTCCATATCGAATCGACCTAAAATGATCTGAACCATCGCCATCAGATTCCGGTGCGATGAAACCACGCCTTTGCTCGGACCGGTGGTTCCTGAAGAGTAAAGCAGAGTCGCAGTATCGTCTTGGTTCACTCGATCCCGAACCCGGTTCGGACCGGGTTGTTTCTTCATCATTTCCCCTAGGGTTTTGACGATTTTAGCTCCTCCAGAAATCGAGGCTCTCGCGTCGTCTTCTTCCATGAGAACGATTGGGAGATTTGAAACGCTGGTGATTTTGGGAAGGAGAGGGGGAATCGTGAAGGCGATTTTGGGATTGGAGTCGGAGATTTGCTTGGCGATTTCGCGAGGAGTGTTGAGGGGATTTGTGGTGGTGATTATGGCTCCGATGGACATGGCGGCGAGGCAGACGACGGGGAAGAAAATGGAGTTTGGGGAGAGGAGGAGGATGACGTGGCCCTTGCGGATTCCGATGTCGGAGAGAGAATCGGCGACGGAATCGACGGCGAGCCAGAGCTGGTGGAAGGTGAGGTGGCGGCCGGAGGCGGCGTCGATGAAAGCGATCTTGCCATGGTGAGCGCGGGAAGAGATGAAAGTGGTGACTTCGAGAGAAGGGTTCTGAGGGAGAGGGAGAGGCTTACGCTTGCTGTAGAAGATGGAATTCGAATTGCAGAAGCCACTTCTTGGGTCCAGTTCCGCCATTGATCTCATATTCTGATCTCTGTCTTTCCCTCTCACTATGTATGTATTGGAATCAAACTTTTTCTTAGACTAATTCATTTATATTTTTATTACTTCTTTTCCAGTTTTCCTTCTACCCACAATTTAAATACAGACAAATAAATGTTTACATGATGATGATTCTTAATTGAGTCAAAATTGTTGCCTTTTCTAGTCAAAATGAGTAATGACTGTGCTAATGAATTTCACTAAAAAGAAATACTCTCCGACCACCAAAAAAAACTATAATCCTGAACCATGCTCAATTTTAATTATATCTTTAAAGTTCTTTTTAGGCAATTATATTTTTAATATTTTATTTTAATTAATTGTACTCTTAATTTTTTTTTATCAATTACAATCTTAAATTGGAAGATATTTAAGTACAATTAACTCAAATATAAAATATTAAAAGTATAATTATTAAAAAAAATTATAATATAACTGAAACTAACTTCATACATTGGAAGTACAATTGACTTTATAAAAACTTTAGATATAACTTAAAATGCATACTTTGGAGTACCAATAGTAATTTTGCTTTTTATAATTTTTTAATACATATAAATGATTTTATCAATTAGAAATCATATTATATTTTTTAATCTTGAAATAATTTATTAATTTCTTTATCGTAACATTTATTAGTCTTCCTATTTTTTCTTTATGGGCCATTACAAACATAGAATAAACAAACAAAAAATAAAGAAGAAAAATTCTACCTATTTATTTAGTCTTCCTTTTTTATTTAGACTCAATAAATTAATAGTATTTTTAATTACAATATTTATTGTCAACAACAGTAATTAATTTTTTTTATATTTATTCAGGTCAAAAAATTAATTTTTTAATTAATTTACACATATTTTGATGAAAGAGATAATTAATCTAAAAATGTAAGATTATTCAATATCCACTGTCATAATTTAAACTCTTAACATTTAATCTCTACCACTTAACTATATCTCTTAAATTAATAAACTAATAATATCGGTGCAATAGATACAATTTTATATGATTTTTTGTAAATTATACTCCTTCGGTTCTATATATGATGTTTAAGGTAGATACACACAGAACAAATAAATGATTAACTCACCTAAAATGAAGAGAAGAATGAAATAAAAAGACTAAACTATCCCTATTAAATTACTCCTAGTTAGTCACATTAGTCAATAGTAGCTTTGATTACTCATAGACAAATAGGGGTAGAATAGTACAAAAATAATTAATTTTCTCTTGAATTTATAAAACATTAAATATTTTGAAACAAAAAAAATTCTCCAAAACAACATATAATAGAACCAGAGGGAGTATTCTTTATAAAATTCTAAGTCGGCCCTAAAACTTTTCCTTTATGAGAGAAAACCCTCTCCGTCGTGAGAGTTTTTTGAGTGAAACTTTGGGCGCCGCTGTCTCATCGGTGGTGGTCCTCCCTCTAGTTATAGAGTTTTGTGGCGACGCCGTTCTAGATCATGGTTCCCATGGCGGCGTTCTATGGCGGCGAATCTGGACTAAGCATTCCACGGCGGCTTCCTTGTTTGGTCCTGATTTTTGGGTAATCTTCCATGACGTCGTTTCGTTTTATTATCTTATTATTATTGTTTTGAGTCTGTTTATGTCTTTTTTTAGAACAATTATTGGGGTTGCCTACTATCACGTTTGGAAGAGTTTGTCTCTTTTAGATAACTTTATTTATGTTTCTTGTTTTTTAGATGGTTGTAGGTTTAGTGGGATCCCTAGATCCGCTAACTTGGCAATTGATTATCTTGCCAATTTGTCTAAAATGAGGATGGGTCCTTTTGGATGAGTTATAAACCCCCTCCCCACCTTTGTCAGTTTGATATATTGTTTAGTCTTACTGTTTATATTAGAGAGGAATTGACTATTTTTACTTTGTTTTTTTTTTTTGTGGGAACTATTTTTACTTTGTCTTTGTTTGTATTGTATTTGGTTTTGCTTTCTTTTTTAATGAATTATGTTTAAAAATAAATATTCTTTATAAAATTCTTGACCATTGACTAATGAGTAATGATGCGTGTTATACTGTTATTATTATTTTTTTTTTTTATGAATATACTGTTATTAAATATCTTGAAACGTGTTTTGTTCGTAAAGATTCAGATCAAATAGATCTGAGAATTAAAAAAAAAGATTAATTCATTAGGATCTATGAAAAAATAAAGACCAAATCATAGAGAAAAAATAGATATCAAAATTGCGACAACCGTTAATATAATTAAGGATTGAATTTTTACTGTGTAGAAAAAACGCAGAAAGAAAATGAAAGTGACCCCTTTATTAATAATCATCAAGTACATTCTTTAATTTGACATGATGCTTTTCAAAAAAAAAAAAGGACATTCTTTAATTTTCGTTCAAAAGAAAAGGTACATTCTTTAATTTATTAATAACGATTATAATTCTGCTCGTTATCAATATGTTTTAAAAACTATAAATACTCTTAAATATTTGGAAAAATTACCAACACTTCCAAAAATGTTAAACTAAGTTATTTTTGGCCATTTAAACTAAGTTTTTAATCGTTGATATTGTGTAGACATGTCTAATTATTCAGAATTTGTTTAAAAATAGTTATTATATCTTATCGTTAATTTTTTTTAATCACAATAGGTAACGTCATTGTTTTTATAACTTCACATTATATAATAATGTTTTCATAAAAATTAGATCACGAGGATATAAACAATTATAGTCAACAAATGGTTAACGTCGATCATTAGAATACGTGGAAGAATTTTAGTACAGAACAGAAAGCAGACATTGGAGACTAGTTGGTGGGTACAGAGTGTATTCGTTATTCCATAGTGTACGCGGCATGTAATATTTGTTATTTACTAATTGGAATTTGGATTTTTTTTAAAAATATTTATTTAATATTTAAATTTATATGAACTCAATAAACTAACTTTTGATTTGTTAAAATATATAATTCAATCTTTAAAACATTTAAAAATAAATTTAAATATTAAAAGGTACAAATTCAATATAAATTTATATATTAAAAAGTATAAAATTAATTTAAATTTGAACATTTAAAAAATTAAATCATATATATATTTTATCTATTTAAAAATTAATTTATTAATTCGTTATAAATTTAAAAATAAAATAACAATTTTTTTTTTGTCAAAAAAATTGCTATTTGAAAACCGAGATACGAGATTTTTTTTTTTTCCTTTTGATAGCATTCCCCCCTTATTGATTTCATGGTTTGTTAAACGTTGACCGCAGTGAGAGCATGAGTTTCTCATGTGGAGGCATTTGATTTATTTTTAGGCCCACGTTCATCACAAGGCCCCAAAAAACCAAAATGCTAAGTTGTCCTTTCTTTGTGAAAGATTGTTGCACCACGAGATTTTTTGCTATTTTATATTTCACGACCTCTATATTTTTTTTTTCCTCTTGAGTCTTGAGTACAGAGAAGGGGGCTAAGCCCCAAAAGGAAAATATTTATGATATTCTGTACTCTCTCGTTAAAGTTAGATTTCAATTTATGATGTACTGTATTCTCTCATTACATGACAATATTTGAGATTATTGTCAAATATGATATTAGTATAAAAATTATATTATCTAATCTATGGACGAGAAATGTTATCTTAAATCCCAATTGATATTTTTTTTAGAAAAAAATCATACTATATATTTAGTTTATAAATTTACACCGAGTCAATCAATTATTCATTGAGTAATTAAAATACACGATTTAATCTCTAAAATATTTCAATTGTGAACAATTTGATTTCTAAATTTATATTTAATTAATACTTTTTGGCCATTGATTTTTTTTTTTTTGAACTTGACCTAAGAATTAAATTGTTGGTGATTGTAATAATTCAATGATTGAATCATATATTTTGATTATCCTAAAAGATTTGTTGATTTTCGATACAAATATAAAGACTAAATTGTAAATTTTCTCTTTACTTTTTGAGTCAAAGTTGTATTTTCATTAGAAGAAAGATATGAAATCATAGTTACAAAAGGCCTGGAAAGGTCTACACAACATAAATAAAATATGTATGTCTTCTAAAATACATTGATACATAACAAAACAAAACAAATAAAAAGTAATATATCCTCATAAAATATTTGCATTTCAATTACTTCATAAATAATTGATATGTTAAGGGCTGACTGCCTTATTTATTTAGCCATTGTCAGGTCACTTAAAACTTTAACAATATATTTTTATTTTTTTGTACGAGTTTATTTTACCTTTATTGACTATCTCTTATCAAAATCTTTTTCTGTACAAGTTCGTCGCCCTTGAATTTCTAAATATGTTAGATATATTTTCCTTTACTCTTCTCTACAATTATTCTCCCAAGCATTATGTGACTTGGACATTAGAGTAGTTTGGCAAGGTCACCCATGTAAATTTGTTTTACAAGTCTCCTCTCAAGCACACTCATGAGCTCTTCATCTCCCCTTACAACTAAAACAAAATCCTTTAACTTATTTTAATTTATTAATAACTCTAATCAATTATAAAATATATACTTAAATGATGGACTCAGAGATAATACTCCTTTCAATCTCTCTAAGGATTAAGTCATCAAAACCAACATTTCTCATAAATAGCTTGATAGTATAACTATTACCTAATACTAAAAGCACCTTTAAGTTAGTCGTTCATTCCCATCTATATTTTTGTTGCTCAGAGGTTTTTTAGCAGCCTTGAATAAAATAAAAGTTAGTCACTCACTGATTCTGGCCCGTAAGAATGGTGGGCCTCAAACTGCCTTTTCCGTCCAAATAATCTGTTCTTTAAATCTGACAAAAAAAGTCTGTTTTTAAATCACTATCATAATTTATATTTATTATTTATTTTTATTTTTTTTTACCCAAGGTATCATCTAGCCCGATAGGTCAATGACTAATCCTCTGCAGATATGAGCTCCATTTAAGGGTCTGCTATTGGCCAATTGGTTTCTGTATACACAAAGCGAGATTCGAACATCCGATACTTGCTTAAACGACCTAGTTGAACTGATCACTAGATTACCTAGAGTTCATTAATTATTTACTTTAAATTGATCATTTAAGAATAAAATTAACTTATGCATGATTTAATACAATTATACAAGTAAATAAATTAATCTAAATTACATGTAAGAAAATATGATGAGAGTTGAAGTATCAAAAAGAGTCAAACATATTGTTAGAAAGTTAAATAACTTCATACGAATATTTATTATTAATAATATAAATTTATAACCGAATAAATATATTATTTTATACTATTTTTATAATTGATTTTTTAATTAACATTATTATTTACACACATTTTTACTTGCATGTCCGTCTAATAAGATAGTCACACCTCCACTTATTATTGGTGAAAATGCAAAAAAAAGTACTTAACTTTGGTCATTGTGTGAAAAAAAAAAATTTTAAAGTGACAAAAGACTCATTAAACTTTTTGTGTACAAAAGACTCCATAAATATTAGAAATATATTTTTTGGTATATGATTTTTATAAATGTTAACTATTTAACCTCTCGGATCTGTATGAATTAAATAACTTGTATTTATAAAAAAAAAAAAGTCTGAAAGTAAAAATATATTTTTAATATCTAAAAACTAAATCGTAATTGTGTGAACGGTCGGTGATATTATAATTATAACTTTATAAGAGTTAATAGCTTCAGTCTATACTGTGTATATAAGTGTTTATATTAAGTAATAATCTCTGCGTTGAATTGTAAGAAATACATCTTTGTAAGACTCTGTTTTTTTTTTTTTTGGTAAGAAGTAAGACTGTCTGTTTTAAAAGATATATATAGACTCGTTAACAGTAATCATTATATTCTATATTCACTAAAATATATCCTCGTTACGTTATAGCAGACATACGTGCCTGCCAAAGAAAGAAAAAAGAGTTGAAGATAGTGCAGCTGCTAGCTTTTTGAGGTTGAAATATTGAGTAAGTGAATGAAAACGAAAACCACATTTCATGTTTCGATTTAACATTCCATGCACGACGTTGACGTCAACAAAGTTTGAAGTCTGAAGACACAATCACACAACAAGTAACAAACCCAAATTAAGAGGAACAAGGGGTGCACGGTAAGGTAACATATATATCTCATAGACTCATACACACATATCGTTATTCGTTAAGCTGTGCCTAGTTTTTCAACGCAGCCATACTTTTTATTTTATGAGAGTTGTGCATGCATGGTACACTGTATTGATATGTGTGTATTGATAAAAAGAAACTAAAATTTTTTATCTTCTTAATATATTTTAAAATAAACATATATAATTTTTAAAAGATATATGATGAGTTAATAATTCAATATTTAAAAATAAAATAATTAATGCATTTTAACTTTTTATTTTTTCTAAATTAATCTCTGTAAAGTAAATTTAAGAGTCTGAATTATATATTTTTTCATAACAACTTCTAAAAGTTGAAATATGTAACATAAATCTTTATAGACGATTATGGTCACATCTTATTTAGACTTTTTTTTGTTGGTAACAACATCTTGGATAGATTACCAACAAATATTTGGTATAATGGTAATTAAGCGAGCTACACCTTAGATTGGGAACTTAGATTCGAGCTTTAGAGTCAACATTATTAACAAAGTTTTAATTAACTATTCACTCCCAGCTTGAATAAAATTAGCTAGGTGAAAGAAACTCATAGTTTAAAAAAAAAACATTTTGTTTATACTTTAATTACATGTTGTTGTACTCCTATTTCCTGGTATACCATATTTGAATAGGCCGAAGGTGACACTCATTTTATTTTTGAAGTGTTTTAATTTTTTATTAAAATGATATATGAAAAATAAGAATCTTAACAAACGGATCTTTTAGTCAAAATTAAGAGTTCATATAAATTTCATTCCTTCTATTTTTTTTAAAATAAAATTGTACAATCAATAAAATTCAAGAAATTTTTATATATTTTAGCTTAAAATAAACTATAAAAATATCACAATTAATAGTACATAATTATTTTTTATATTTTAAAATTATAAAAAAGTAACTTTCATTCTAATAATTTCAATGTTATATAATTTAATTTTAAGAGATTAGTACAAAAAAATCTGAAAATTATTATGACAGTATAATAAATAAAGAATAGATCGGTATATATATATATATATATATATATATATTATACATATCCTGAAATCTCATCTACCAAGTGGGACTGTCTGTGGGATCAAGAACAAGTTCAATATCACATAAAAGAAAAAGGCTTCGGAGGGCTCTAGTTTCACTCTATATATAAAAGACCAAATAAATACACACGTATATGTATACGTTGGTCTAAAAGATATGGGAAAATGTTAGTGGCAAGAATATCACTATAAGTTTATAAATAATTAACTAATTAATTATATGCTACCCTGCTTTTAATTAATTAGACGCTGAGTCATGCATTTAGTTAATATACATATATATTAGTTATATCAATATCACGTAGTAGTCATATACACAAGTCAATAAGTATTGGTTACGTTATTTGTTTCTTTCTAAATATGAAATAGTCATATATAGAATATAGACGAATACATAAGCAGGATAAATGAATAATATTACATGGTAAATTCTAATGCCAAGTTTTGAATGTATATAAGGAAGAATGAAAAGGAGACATTATTTTATTAGTTCAACTAGTATGGATTTTCTCATTTGAATACATATCAGCACACAGATAACATAGATATTAACATATCACATATAATATTAGTAGCCACAATCTATATTTGGTGCCTATGATTAGGTTTAATTCATATAGAGATAACTTAGGTTTTGTACCTATAATTAGAAACTAAAAGATGATAAGTATATATAGCAGATTTGTATATATTACACATTCAAAAAGCCTGGATCTGCTTTTACCAAAATAATATATTTAGGCAAGTCTTTTGAAATGGCAAGAAGGAAAATGGAGTTGTCCTCTCTTAGTCAGTTTTCTCAATTTAATTTGATGTGCTTCTTTAGCCTGCAAATGGACAGTTGTGGAGTCATCATTTCCTCTAACGATGCATCGTCAAGGTCTTTCATAACACTTTTAAGTTTTGAGGGTGTTGACTCAGCTACAATTGAAAAGATTTATGGGTTGCTCTTAATACAAATTGATCTAGCATTCTATAAGTGTAATGTTTGAATGAGTAGTATATGAGATTTGTGTTGACTTGAAAATAATTAGATGCAGATAAATGAAACAGAGACATTATTTTATTAGTTCAATGGAATAAATTAACTTGCATTATTTTGCTTGCAAATTAAATCAAATTGTTATTTATAGACCATAGTTAATTATTGGGGAACGGATCCGCAAGAGTTTCTCTTGGTGCATTTCCTATGCACTTTTTTAAATCTTAACCATTAAGTTCATCAATGCCTCTCTCTAGTGCCACATGTCCCCCACTTGACAAATGCACATTTTTCATATAATGAAATGCTAAGTTGAAAGCCTAATACTTTATTGAGGATTCACAACTTCTAAAAAGCGCAAGAAAGGAGAAGAAATAAGCAGTTTTTTTTTAAAAAAAAGAAAACTTATTGTTTGGTTACTGAATTTAACAAAGTTAACTAATTAGTTCTTGAATAATCGAAATATATAATGTGGTCTCTAAATATTTCAATTATCAACTATTTGAACTAATTTTAATTCTTTTTGTCCTTGAATTTATATCATTTAGTCCTTAAATTTGTACTTTTTGGTCTTTGAATTTGACCCAAAGATCAAACTATTGAGAAGGCATATGCAGTTTTAAAGAAAGAAAACTTACTATTCAGTCTCTAAATTTACACGAAGTCAATTAATTAGTCTCTAAATAATCAAAATACACAATTTCTCCCCTAAATATTTCAATTATCAACTATTTGAAGTAATTTTAACACTTTTTGGTCCCTGAATTTATACTAAATTAGTCCATGAATTTGAACTAATTTTATACTTTTTGATTCTTGAATTTGTACTAAATTAATACTTTTTTGTCTCTAAATTTATACTAAATTAATACTATTTGATCCTTGATTTTGAACTGATTTTATGCTTGTTGGTCCTTAAATTTGTACTTTTTGGTCTCTAAATTTGACCCAAGGACCAAACTTTTGATAATTACCATAATCAATAATGAATAATTAATATATTTTAATTATTAAGGAACTGATTAACTGATTTAGTATAAATTCAGGGACTAAATAATTAATTCTCTTTAAAAAAAGATTATATTGGTACAAATTAAAATAGTGAGAGAAATTAAAACTTGTCTTACTTTTTGTAAAGTTGGATGCATTTGGCACTAAAGGGAGACGTTGATAAATTAAATGGTCCAGATTTGAAGAAATGCACAAGAAATACACGTTGAGGAACTCTTGAGGATCTATTCCCTAATTATTGGTAGTGAGTACTGACACTGTCACTTTTTGCCTCTATTTTTCATAGATGATTTTTTTTTCTAATTTTTTTTCGCATTTCAAAATTTTGAAACTCTTTAGTAATGTTTTAAAGTTACTGGTGATGAGAACAAATTATAAAAGTCACAAGATAATAATAGACATGAGATATAAGTGATTAAGGATAAAAATCTAAGTAGGCAGGTGTGCAAGGAGGAGTTATCAGGTGCTACCAATTCCACACTAATCCACTACACTTCATGAAATCAGTCCAATTAGACATTGACACGCAGATGCACTCATATAGTCGTATATATCATCATATGGCACATATAATGGCATCATGGATAGATGGTGCTTTTATTTGTGTGCGCCTGAGAGAGAGAGAGAAGGAAAGGAAAAAACGGAAAAGGCAAAAAGGGTTGGAATTTGATTGGACACGTGAGGTGCACGTGGCTTTTCCAAATTCTTCGCTAGCTATTCCTTCAGTGAGGACGCCATTCAATATTCATTCATTGAGGACTTCATTGGTCACCTAGCTATTACGCCCTATGCTATACCATTATCCCTTCCCTTTCTTCTTTCACTTTCTCTTCCATTTTCATACACCTAAGCCACCACCATAAAATTCATACTTCTATATATATATATATAAACCTCACACATCCAAATTCATCAAAGGAAACATACACACACACATATATTATGGATGGGAACAAAATAATTATGCCCAATAATAACGCAAGATTCAGAAGGGTTTGTGTCTTCTGTGGAAGCAGTCAAGGCTACAAAAATTCCTACCAGCAAGCTGCTCTTCAACTTGCCCAAGAGCTGGTATATAAATTATATATTATTATTATTTTTTATTCTGTTGATTTTGGGAATATATAAAATAATCAAACATATATATGTATATGATTGTGTATGTAAGGTGTCGAGGAGGCTGGATCTTGTTTACGGTGGAGGCAGTGTTGGGTTAATGGGCGTGGTTTCGCAAGAGGTTCATCGAGGTGGACGACATGTCGTAGGGTATTATATTGCTACCATATATATATAATCTCTCGACTCTTATACATTTAAGTACTCTCTTTTGAATTGTATGGTCATCACTATGGACGACACTGATGCTGTTTAGTTTTTATCCACAGAATCATCCCCAAAAGTCTCATGCGAAAAGAGGTAGACAAGTACTTACGCATGGCATGAATGTATAGAATACACACAACAATACTTTCATTGGCTGATTAATTAATTTCCTTGCTTTTTACAAAATTTTAATCTGGTGATTTATATATCTAGCTACTTATTGCTGTTATTATTATAAGTCATTGAGATCAGACATATAGATAGATAGATAGAATGAATGATGATAATGATGATGATGATGATGATGAAGATGAAGTTGAATTAATTAATATAAATGGATGGATGAGGGAGCAGATAACTGGGGAAACAGTGGGAGAGGTGAGAGCTGTGGCAGACATGCATGAAAGGAAAGCAGAGATGGCACGCCATTCTGACTGTTTCATTGCTCTTCCAGGTCACCCAATTTAATCCTATTTTTAAATATTAATATATATATTATATATATATATATATATGAATGCTACTCCACCTAAATATTGGGGTCTAATCTTGTTCATTATTATTATGACTAATCTTGCTTGCACTATCCTGTTCTATTATCATTAGGTGGGTACGGAACCTTAGAAGAATTGCTGGAAGTCACAACCTGGGCCCAGCTTGGAATACACGACAAACCCGTAATCAATATTCAAATATACATTCCTAATTCTTAATTAATAAACCCAAACAGTCTCCCTCAAGGCTTAAACTAGTGATTAATTAATTAACTAATGGTTTCGTAGGTTGGTTTGCTGAATGTTGAGGGATATTACAACCACCTTCTCAGCTTCATCGACAAAGCAGTAGAGGATGGGTTCGTTAAGCCTTCTCAGCGCAATATTATCGTCACTGCTTCCAACGCTAAGGACCTTCTTCAGAAATTGGAGGTGTGTAAAATCAAAATAAAAATATAAAATCTGATTTTTCTTTTTTTTCCTAATTTTCATTCTTACACGCGCGCACTATGACGCGCGTGATTTGTCATTTTGTGTGTTTAGGAGTACGTGCCCGTACACGATGAGGCGAAATGGGAGGCCGAGCAAGTGGAGCTGAACGCTTCTTTGCAGAAAGATATGGCTCGCTATTAATTCTCGACACGCAATTTGTAGTACAAAATTTGTTGTTCACTTTTTGGTTTTTAACCTTTTTACTTTTAAATCAGAGGGGTAGCAAATTTGTAATTTCGTATGACTATGCAGTCAAGGATTCGTTCTTCCTTGATCCCTTATATTTGTATTATGTAGGTTATTCCATATTGGAAAGAAAAAAGAAATGGCCAAGACTGTGGGGTAGAAGTAGTAGGGACTAGGGAGGAATATTAACTGTTTTTTTTAGGTGTGGACGAAGAAATTTTCAATTTTGAATGCTTTTAACTAGTATTGCTGGCGTATTCATTTCATATTCATAGACTATAAAGAGAAGGGCAAAACACCAAAACACTTTCCAAAAATTCTGTATATATATAATAATCAATCTGAAGCCATGTGTGAAAATGGCATCTAGTTACAAAGAATGATCACCAGCGTTGCAAGTCACGTCTAAAGTGGCCTAATCTTTTCACCTTACGAGAAATCACCGAGTTTCCATTCTCACTGAAGTGAATTCTAGAGGAAATGCAATTGCTTGTTGCCAAGGACGTGGCCCTTGAAAAAAAAATTGCCAGATCCCCACGATTCCTACAATCTGATGAATCCAACAGCTATTCCTTCAAATCTTCAATCAAACGAGACACAAGTTAAGATATCAAATTCAAGTCACTGTTCAACAAACAGAGAAGAGGGGAGAAAAAAGTTGTAAGTTCAAATAGCCAATAATATCATGATGTTGTCAACAAATTAGGAGGCCAATCATGATATTTGATGTCAATGTTTCGGCTTGTTACTTTTCAGAAGCTGGCCAAATAGCCAATAATATATCAAACACTTCACGTGGCTAAGAAAGTGGCCTGGTGAAAAGCTAGGGAAAGCAGAACTATATTGTTGCATACAAAAAGATTTACTTAAAACCAGAAGCATTCTTGTATTCGATAAGCAGAGACATGTACAGAGTAAGAATCAATTAAATATTTAGTCAAATACAGGGGGAAAAAATAGCAAAACAGCTTATGGAAAATATGTTACAGTTTTTGAATGATATAAACTCCAAACTTACAGTATACACACGCTTTGTTGCTCCAAACAGAAATGTGCTTATGAAGAAGATCCTTTGCTTCGTTGTTTTTTGTCTTCAAGAGCAGCAGCCTCACTAAGCATGTCGGTTGCATCCTTGTGCATGTTTAATTTGGAAAGTGCAACGGCCTGCATGTAAAATGCAGTTGACCAATCGGGATACACACATTGTGCTTGCATTGCGTCTCGCAGCGCAGCATCTGGTTGATCGCAGAGCAGATGGCAGAGACTCCTCCGTGCATACACAGTTGGGGATACCATTGTTCCCACATCGATAAACTGCATGAGTTTAGCATTTAACACTTGTTTGGTTCAATTAGCACCATAAAATGTTTCAAAATAGATGTACCTGGGAGTAACACTCAATTGCAGTCTTAAAATCCTTATCACGAAATGCCAAGTCGCCACGCTTTCTTGCCTCCAACATATCCCTCATTTGTTGGGTCCATTCTTGGAAAGATAACTAAGCAGATGTGTACCAGACAAATGAATCATTATTTTGCATTGAATAAGCAATGTAAGGCATCACAAAACTTTTATCACTTCAGTTTAATCTACCTCATTAGTTCCTTCATCATCTCTGTAGTGTGTCATCAACAAAATTTGGTGGATAGCTGTAAGGTCCATACGCGAACAAGCATCACCCATTGGAGAAAGTGGGTGCTGTGGAGTAGGAGGTGCTTCCTCAGGCTTAGGAATTCCAAGCATTACATTAGATGGAACCTAACAGCAAAAATAACTATAATTATGGCCCCTTTTCCCTCTTAGTTAGCAGAAGATCCTTATAAGAATAACCAACTGATTTTAGTCATATCTAAAATAAAAGTAATTATGGCATGCAATACACAGATTGTTTTACAACAAATACCACTTGGCTGATGTTTTGATGATACATATGCTTATGTCTCATAATCATCATGAAGGAGAAAAAAATTGCACTTGAAGTAAGATCAGAAGCTCACATCAGGCTTATTTTGTAGCGGTGAGAGTTTAGTGACAAGGTCCTGGGTCGTGGGTCGCTCCCTAGGTTCATATTGCAAACATTGTGAGGCAAGATCCAAAACAACAGTTGCTTCATCAGTTAAAAAGTTTCCCTCCAAATGTGAATCCATAAGGAGAAGGTTATTTTTTCCCCTTATCATATCCAGCGCCTGCAGTTACAAAGAATAATACTTGGCTAAATTATAAGAAAATAAACCTTTAAAACAATTAGCGCTATGCACAGAGTCATAGGCTGACTACAAGAAGAAAATGTGTAGTCAATCATCAAACCTGCAAAAACCTTAGTAGTCTATGGGTTTCTTCAGATAATTGGTGAAGAATCACCATTTAAAAAGTTCACCAAAACTAATATTATCAGAAAATGTTCCTTACAGCCATACTTAAAAGTTAAAATTACCTATGGCTGTTTTATTTTTTGGTCAAAAAATTACTTGTGGCTGTGACATAACTAAAGTAACTAGTAATACAATAGTTTTGCCAAAAAAAAAAACTAGTAATAGAATGGGTTTTTCATGCACCCAAAAATGCACTCTGGCTAAAGTAGAAGTGTTAGTTTATCAGCTGAACATTACACAAATTACTGACAGGCCAACACACATTCTAGGGAGCCAAAAGGGCATCATAGCACACCCAGAAATCATTTTCAATGGTAAACCTAACACGTGCAATGTACAATAACATGCACTATTATCAGTTGAAGAAGGAAACGAATGCATTATACTTCATTACTTTCAATATCCATGTTATAATCTATTATGCAGCAAAGATCTAATGATCTCAATATCTTGTTTGAAGATGCCATTTTACCATAAAATCTGCCTTCTTTAGCTGGCAGAATATCAAAATCAACCTACAAATGAGATCAAAATGTTAATTATAGCTAAATAGAACACTTACATGGCTTGGAGGGATATGCTTGCCACTTAGAAGATCCAACAACACAGTCCCAAAGCTGAAGATGACACTTTCAGATGTCACCCTCCCTAAAAAAAAAAGACAAATATTAAATGTGCTAAGCAGATGCGGCAAAAACATATATCATACAACTCAATAACCTTCAACACCCCCACCCCTCAAAACCCAAAAANAAAAAAAAAAAAAAAACGGACAGCATATCATGACAACAAGAATAGGATTAAGTAGCAAAATTCAATGATATAAAATCGCTCTATAGGGCAATGCTCACAAATTTGTATAAGTATCTATGTGCATTATATATAATGTTATTCACAGCTCTCTATTTATATAAAATGATATATATAATTGGTTGGAGCCTCTACAGCTTTAGACAAAAAAGTATTCAAGATTGGTTTCCTTTATTCTGGTAGATAAAATGAGGCTTCTACTTAATTCCAAAACAAAAATATAGGCGCAAGAAAGAGGGATATTCATGACTGAAGAAAATAAATTATTGTCATCCAGAACTAGAATAAAATAATTGAAGAAAAATATTCAGTCACCATTTCGTAGATACTCTGGAGGTGTATAAGCAAGATTTGTGCTATAACTTTTCCCATCCCTGCTATTCTTCATCAAACCAAAACATGAAAGCCGAGGATCACCATTCTGCAAAAACGTTAAGATTTATTAATTATAGTTTTACAAAGGGTAAATTACAAAATAGGGTCATGTGGTTTGGCCCTGTTTCAGATAAGGTACATGTGGTTTGAAAAGTTTCAAATTGGGGCCTGAGGTTAACTCCGTTTGCAAAATAGGGTCTAGGTGGTTTTGACCGTCAAAAAACTAACGGTGCACGTGATAATTTTCCTAACAATCTCACGGTCTTTAGTTAAAATACTATTTTAAGACCCTAACTATTAATTTTTTTGCGTTTGAATCCCTATTTCTTATGTCGTCATGTTAAAATACTATTTTAAAATACTATTTTTGCGTTAGTTAAAAATAGTTAGGGTCTTAAAATAATATTTTAACTAAAGACCCTGAGATTGTTAGGCAAATTATCACGTGCACCATTAGTTTTTTGACGGTCAAAACCACCTAGACCCTATTTTGCAAACAGAGTTAACCTCAGGCCCCAATTTGAAACTTTTCAAACCACATGTACCCTATCTGAAACAGGGCCAAACCACATGACCCTATTTTGTAATTTACCCTTTTACAAATATACACCAGTGTTTCACATGACAGTTTCCAGCACTACTCACAAATCGCATATTACCAAAAGCTTCAATTATGAACTGAAGAAATTGATCCAAACATTTACTTATAAGAGAATTGTCCTATACTCTTAAAATTACCTCATCAAAGAGAACTCTATAAGCATTCAAGTCATGATACAATGGATGGCCTTCACTACGACAATAGTCTAATGCTTCAGCAATATTTAGGGCAACTCTTAATCGCATGGCCCACTCAATTGTCTGATTCTCCCCTAACATAGATGCAAGGAGAAAAGTTATACACATAATTTCAGGGCAAACCAAACATATTAAACCAGTGATAGATAGATGCTATCTATATAAGCATAGCGAACATCAAAAAGAGATATCAAAACCTCATCTAGAAATATAATCTCCATATCAAGAAAAGCAGAGTGGATAATTATGATTCTCCAGCTCAATGAAGAGCTTTACATAAGCCAAAGCCACATAGCAAGATATTCTTTTCAACCCACTCTAAAAGTATGAGCCCCAATCCTTATCTTACTCAAACAAAGGTGGGAAAAACAGAGAGGACTCTCACTCATAGATAAGAGCTTCAACATGGAGTTCCTTTTTTATTGTGATATAAATTTGACATCTATGTTCTAGAGAATGAGAATTGATATACAAAACTGAGAGCATATTCATGATTGCCAGATAACTGTAACATATATAGAAGTGAAAAAGAAATGACATAAACAAAACCATTATCGGATACATGTATAGCATTTCAATAAAATTCAGGAAAAAAATTTACTTCTCTTTTTCATCACAATAAATGTTCATAAGGCTAGCATTAATGCAGATGATATTGGCGTAACAATAATTCAAGTCAAGAGAGACGGGTAAGTAAAGTTTGTATAACCACTGAAAAACCAGGAAGAAAATGCAGCAGGAGGCAATCAACTAAAGGAATCGCCCTGTATGCTACGCAATTAAGTCAAAAACAAAAAAAATTACGAAGCCAATGAAATCTATAAACCAATGAGCATTGACAAGCTTAACCAATGGCAAGGCCATTTCGAAAGATACGAGTAATCACAATTGCAATAAGAAAAACGTTAAAACCAAGGAGAGGACAATAAGAATAAAAGCGGATTAAAGAAGAAATACAGTGAAATAGATGTTTGGCGAGGGTGTCGTTGGGCATGTACTCTGCAACAAGAAGCCTCTCATCTCCATCACAACAATAGCCAATCAAATTGGCAAGCCTTTTGTGTCTTAATTTCCCTACACCCAAAGCTTCATCCTGCATGAACAAGATAAGACGAGTGGATTCAAACCTACGCGCTCTAAACGAAAACAGACTAGAAATTGCAAATGCAGGAAAATGAAAAGAGATGGATTGTGAAGTTGTTACGGCGAACTGTTTAGGGTCAGGCCAGGCCGATTTAGTGAATTTCTTGACGGCAATCGGACGGCGGTTATGATTCTGGAGGCGACCTTTGTAGACGACATTGGGAGCCCTCTCGCCGCTCTCGGAGACGATGTGATCGGGGCTGAAGTTGTTGGTGGCGACTTTGAGGTCGGCGAGGGAGAACTCCGAGAACGACGGGAAGTCGCCGGAGGATGCGACGGCGGTATTATCGGCGCCGTTGGAGGAAGAAGAAGGAAGATTGTGGATGTTGGTTTTCGGATAATCGAAATGAGGGCTTCCTGGAGGAATAGTATTCTTAGAGAACGAAGATGCGCAACAGCCCATAACTTGAATAATCAACTCGGTGCGCCCAAACACAACGACAACAACTATTAGCGTAAACAATAATACATCACCATTAAATCTTCAGAGATAACATTAACACCACCGCGAAGACGAAGACGAAGATAACAAATCAATCCGAGCACCACACGCACGCGTGCTTGCAAGGAGAGAGAGAGAGAGAGATCTAAAGAAGAGAAGAGTGATGAGAAGCTGAAATTTTCTCTCTCGTCCTCCTCACACTGTTCTCTCTCTCTCTCGTTCTCTGTACTGACAAAGCCTCCCTGTCTCTCTCTCTCTTGCCTCTCTTCCTCTCAGGATTTGTCCGTTATATATTATAAAAGGGTACTTATGTCTTTTTATACTGCTATTGCCCATCTGTCATTAATTGTTTAATACTTTTCTTTATGTTACTATTTATTCCTTTTCCAATTTTTTTTTTAGGAAATCTACTATTTGATCCTTTTTTTTACTAAGTTAACGATTTGGTCCCTCATTTATTGAAATAGATTACTCAGTCCCTCATTTATCATAATTATTAACTATTTAGTCCCTCAATTAGAATATGTTAAATTATTTGATGATGTGGACGTTAAATGCTTAATGGCACCATCAATTAAATGTCACTTTCGCATTCCAGTCACCTAAACCAACCGAATCAGATTAACAAACACAATTAAATCGGCCTAAAATAGAGTCAAACCCAAATATTTATATTATACGTGAAGCTTCCATAAGGCATAAACTATTGAAGAGTTCACAAATCTCAAACCTTAAGTGGTCCTAAATAGTTAAATATGTGATATTTAATATGTCATGTGTGCACTAAACAACCAATTCATCAATATTAGTAACGGAGATAGGCTACAGGGACTAACGAGTTGACACTTGTAACTATTGAGGGACCAAATAGTCTAATTCAAAAATGTAGGGATCAAATAGTTGAAATTGTGAAAAATAAGGGACTAAATAGTATGTTTC
Source organism: Chamaecrista fasciculata (assembly GCA_003254925.1). NCBI lineage: Eukaryota > Viridiplantae > Streptophyta > Magnoliopsida > Fabales > Fabaceae > Chamaecrista > Chamaecrista fasciculata. The sequence goes on from QANZ01004973.1 coordinate 285,207, forward strand.
CTCTGTTTTTTTTTCCGTGTGCTTCTTGGCTTTTAGTTTACACGGTCGTCTCATTAGAGATGTCAGATAGTTCTTAAAATAGACACTCACATTAAATATTCATGCGTTCCTCATACTGTTACTCTTTAAAATGGGAGGAACATGCTTGAGGTGTGTATTTTTTGTGTGGACATTTCCATATGGAACTCCAATAAATAACAATATTAATTACTAGAAAAAATTATTTTGAGATGTAAATGTGTTATTGTTATTACCATTTTAATATATTGATATATATCTTTAAATCTGATGATTGAAAATTTTTAAAACCATATGTAAAGATAGAAATATAAATATATATCATTAAGTAGTTTTCTTTTTTATGAAATATCATTAACTAGTTTTATAGATTAAAAGGTAAGTAAAATTTCTTTTGGTCAAATAAATATCATTAAACCATATGTAAAAATAGAAATATAAATATATATCATTAAGTAGTTTTCTTTTCTATGGAATATCATTAACTAGTTTTATAGATTAAAAGGTAAGTAAAATTTCTGTTGGTCAAATAAATATCATTAAAGCCATATGTAAAAATAGAAATATAAATATATATCATTAAGTAGTTTACTTTTTTATAGAATATCATTAACTAGTTTTATAGATTAAAAGGTAAGTAAATTTTCTTTTGGTCAAATAAGGTAATTAAAATTGATGGAATAGAAATATAATTATACATCATTAAGTAGTTTTATAGATTAAAAGGTAAGTGAAATTTCTTTTGGCCAAAAAAGGTAATTAAAATTGATAGTATAAATTAGATCATTTTTTTATAAAGTTAAAAAAATCTTTTTCTTAAAAAAATCTATTGATATTTTTTATTAAAAAATACATTTTAATTATAATAAAATTATATATAATTATCACAAAGATAGTTATTTTTCATAGGTATTAACTAATTGAGATATACTAATAGATTTTTAAAAAATTAATTATTTGGTTACTTTTCTATATAAAATAGTTTTAAAAAATATATGGTAAATTACACTTTGGTACCCTATAGTTTGACCCCATTTCACTTTAATACCTTGTAGATTAAAATGTTACACTTTGGTACCTTGAGGTCTCCATTATTACCCTTTTGTATCCTGAACAATTTTTTCATTAGTTTTGGATGACATTTGCATATGACCTGCGCATGAACTCATTAAAACTCAATTTTATCAAACATTTTGCCACAACAATAAAGATTGAACGCATGCTTTCCAAATCCCAACTCTGAATTCTCTCAAAACTTTCAAAAAAAACATGCGTTTGATCTTTGTTGTGGTAAAATGTTGGACAAAATTGAGTTTTAGTGAGCCCAAGTGCAAGTCACGTGCCAAATTCCGTCGAAAACAAAACGAAAAAATTGTTCATGGTACCAAAAGGATAACAGTGGATACCTCAGAGTACCAAAGTGTTACGTTTTAAACTACATGATACCAAAGTTTAATTTATCCAAAGATATATTTTATAAATAATTTAGTATAAACTGTATCTGTAATTATTATTATTATTATTATTATTATTATTATTATTATTATTATTATTATTGTTGTTGTTTTTTAATTGTTTTTTTCCATTCGTCAAACTTATTTAGTTCATTTTTAAGCTGAACTTTAGGACACCGCAATACCCTAATTAAATAATTATATTACAACAAACAAAAATGTTTTGGTCTGAAAATAATTAAATAATATGAATTTACTCAAAATATTTACTCAGTAATCAATTGTGAGTGAATACACATAATCAAGCTCAGATAATTCTAAGAAATTTGTATAGCAACATGGATTCTACTTGACTTGTCCAATCCGGGTAGTATAGAAAAAAACTAATGAATATTGTCTGATTCTCCCAAATCATGGTGGTTGTTGTCTTGTTCAATGTGTTGGCAAAGTTGTTCATATGCGGAAGCAGAAATGGCAGTGAAGTTCTCCATGGCAGCAAATATGTGTTTGAGGCCTAATTGCAGGCTTCCACTATCAAAAAGTTCAGCATGATGCACACCATCCTCTGGTAATAATAATGCATCACTCTCTTCCCTGCCTATTATTGAAACCATCTTCCTCTCTCGAGCTTGCACCACTTTGTGCATCTTTTGCTCTTGCCTTTCCAACATTTTTACTTTTTTCTCCAATTCCTTGTCCACTGTCAACTTTTGCTGGAGTTCTAAAATGTACTTTTCCAAGAGCTTATTTACACCAGAAATGAACTCATTCACGGCTTCAGTCACATGTTTCTCAGTGAGTTTATCCACGGTTTGAGACCATTTGTTACAGATCACAAACACAGATGGTGCACCAATTTTTCTAGGAGAGAATGGGGGTGTACTGTCAAGGATTTCGTCTGGGTCATACGGTAGACATCGTAGTAGCCAACCATTTAAGGCTTTGACATGGCACTTTTGGGCGTAAATCCAATCTGAGAAGCTTAAATTCCAGTTCTGTAATTCAGATTTTAGTCTTATTGCTGCATCCACTTGAGCTTTACTGGTTAGCCTTCTTTTGAATGAAAACGCTTCTAAACTTTTGGCTTCTTCAATTTCCTTATTCTGGTGTCTGTAACATTCTAGCATGTCTTTCCACATTCCCAAAAACCTTTGGCACAAAGTAATCACAATTAGTAGAAAGTAAGCAGAGGGGAAAGAAAGATATTAACAACATGTTCTTTGATTGAACCAAGATATATGATAAAGAAGCCACTGAGCTGGAAAAACAGTAGGACCCCTCAAATTCATAGGCAAGATGCTCTCATCTGAGGGTACTTTTCAAGTTTGTTTCAGTCATAATTTGATACAATCCTATGGGTAGTACCTCCAGGTGATTTTAGTTTGTGTTTTTAGTATAATTAAACACATTAAGCTGGATAACAAAAACTCAGTTAAGACTCTTAAGTGAAAGATACAGTTTCTCGAGTCAATGTCTTTGGTAGCTCTCTATCTTTTCTAAGCATGTAAGAAAAGAAGAATTGCTGAAAGACAATTGAGAAAATGACCATGCCTAATTAACAATGGAAATTCTAGAGAAAAGAGTAGTATCGATCAATTGTTATATATATATCTGTATACCTGAGAATAAACTCGTTGATCTGCGGCAACAACTCTTCTTCCCTTAACTTACATATGGTATTAGATATCTTGTCAACAACTTGGATGGAAATCCTCATCTTTGTAGATAAAATCTGGACGAGAGTTTCAATAGAATCAACTTTGTGAGCATCGGCACCGGTTTTATTCATGCGACTCAACTGCTTACACTTCTTCTCATGAAGCATGTGCAATTTCTCCTCGGCCTGAAAATCACACACTGTCTTCGATCAAATCTTCCGAAGGCCAAAATATAAACTAACAACACTTATATGTGTTTGCTAAATCAACAATAGTCAGATCATATCAAATTTAAATTGCTTATTGCCCAATGTTCCTAAACAAAGTTACTATTGAAACTCTAATATAGTTTATGCGTGAGTCAATGCTGCTTCAAAGTTAATGTTATCAAGCATATCATGAATTTTGATACAACTTTTATGTTTGGCAGCAAAAATAAGAGGCAGAGCAGAAATTAAAAATAAAAATTAGCATACCTTGACTTCATCATACAGTTTCTTCTCCCACATGGATAGCTTCTTCAAAGTAGCAGAAAGATTCCCATAACTGAGGCCTTTATCGTTATCAATTCCTTGATACCCAGATCCCCTTCTCTGAACAAGAATTGAGGATTCCATGCTTTTAAGTGATGGGGTAAACACATGCATCATCTTGCAAGAAACTGATTCCAAAAATTGTCTTGTTATTAATTAGATTTCTCGAAAAGAGGCAAGAAAAACAAAATTGCTGAAATTCAAAATTGAAAAGGGGCTTACCTGGATTAACGGCTATTTTTTGATAGTAACGGAGTTTTCCAACGTCAAGCAGTTCCAAAATCGTGTTGCCCGAATCTGATGCTCTCTCTAATAGAATCTGAATCTCTTTCATTGCTTCCGAGACACCTTTCGCCGTCTTGCCGTCATCCTTTGTCTCCGCCGGCGGCGGCTCTTTCTCGTTCGAATCAGCTTTCGCTTCTTTCGCTTCTCCATTTTCTGCCTTTTCCACCGTTTTAGCTTCTCCATTGTTAGATCCATCAGCAACTTCAGCAGCTTTATTATCGCTCCTTCGGTTTTCGTTGTCTTTATCTTCCTTCACGTCGCGACACGGACTGTACCGGACTTCGTATTTCTCGAACGTTTCGAACAAGTTGAAGAAATCCCAAGCCGAGGCGTTGGAAGGCGGCGGCGACGGCGGCTTCGAACCGAAATAACCACCGGAAATGACCCGAGGCGGAGAAAAAGGAGTAGTACTGTACAGAGGCTGCACATAATTCACGAAAACCAAATCATCAGGAGCAGAGGAAACGGTATCATGGTTGAGATAATCGTAACGACTAGGGTTAAAATTTTGGAAATCTTTATTATCTCTATTATTTACAGTTTCCGATTCACAACGCAATTGGATGTTAGAATCGGAAGAAGAAGAAGAAGAAGATGAAGAAGAAGAAGAAGATGAAGAGGAAGAAGAAGAAGAAGAAGAAGAAGGCGCGTGATTCAGTGAATCGGCTTTTTCGACGGCGTCGTTTGGTTCTTCGAGATCTCGAGTGTGATGGAAGAAAGAGTAGAGAGCAGGGCCGAGAGTTTTGAGGGAATGCATGTGTGCCACGTGTGCGTCGGCGAGGGCGTAGCTTTGCCGGAGAGCCTCCTCCATGAACTTGCAACGGTCACGGCACAGAGCCACCGCCGGGAGATTATCGAGCTTTGAGGTGTTGCAGCCCATGATTCCGGTCGCCGGCGACTAGATTTTCCGACCACTTCTGAGAGAGAGTGTGTGTGAGCTAGAAATAACGGAGATTTGAGAGGTTCCGTCCGTTGGATCGAATATAATGCTTGTATTGTCTGCTATTTCATCTTGATTCAAATGATTCTTATTAGGGTAGCTTGATCTACGGCTAGTGTTTTATTGCCCTATTGAAGTAAAATGTGATTAAGCTCTTAGTGGAGTGGACCTCTCCTATATTAAGTGCTTTTGTGAGGAAAAGTGGCGGGTACTCCCTAGCTACAACGTCTCTTTTCTTTTTTTCTTTTTTTGTCAAAGAGTCATTTTAGTCTTAAATGTATGTCCTAATGTTCATTTTGGTCCATTATGTTTCAAAATATTCATATTGATCCTAAAGGTTAGCAAAATGATTCGTTTTGGTCCTAAATATTGATAAAATGTTTCATTTTGATCCAAAACTATTGAATTTGGTCATATTTCTATCATTTTAAGTTGAAAGGACTTGTTAAGAGGAACTCGTAGCTCTGAATTCGTCACATTTGAATTTGAAACGAGAGATTTATGATCAACTTTATTTGTTTGACCATGAAATGAGTGGTCTACTTTTAGAACCGATTTGATCTCGATTGTTGATGGCCCCAACTAAATAGAGAAAGTACCATTCGAGAATAATACGTAGCTCTAAACTCGTCATGGTTGAACTTGAAACAAACCATATTCAATAGCTTGGGACCAAAATGAAACATTTTGCAAACATATAGGACCTATTTGAACATTTTGAAACATAATGGACCAAAATGAACATCAGGGCATACATTTAGGACCAAAATGAACCTTTAACCTTTTTTTTTTTAAAAAAAAATCTCTTGTTTTTTTCACTGGTGGTCCTAAATTTATTACTTATAACCGTCTTTGGTAGTCCTAGCTCAATTATTGTTATATCATGTGGCAGTTTCACTAAAATGCTTGAATAAAATCACTGTAGTGTAGATATTGACCCAACAGGGATTACACACGTTAAAAAGGGACTCAAAGACAAAAAGGACCCTATTTCTTTATTATGCTTTTCCGTATGATTCGCTAGCGATATGTATCGTAACTTGTTATGCGTCCGTATTATATGTACCTTTTTTATAAAACAAAAATTGAAATTCTTCAAAAATTGGGATTTTGAAGTTGTGTCTTTCAATTTTGTTTGACACTGAATCTTCTGTAATTTATTAAAATGCTTTTTAATCATTTTTTAAATACGCAGAGGAATAAGTAAAATTAAAAATAAGTTTATATACTAATTTGATAGTTAAGTTAAACGGTTAAAAGAATCATTCACCGTGTCGTGCACTCTCTCTCTCTCTCTCCCTCTCCCAATTATATATGTCTGTGTGAATTTAACGGATATTTTCTCTTGTCGTGAAAACTTTACCGTAAGTTATATGTAATTAATAATATGGTTGTAGGCTTTTCATGGCATATACATCTGAGTCCCGACCAATAAGAGCCACAAAAAATGAGAAACATGCTTCTTTTTCCCTTAAAAAATGGGTGACCCTGATACAAATCTCAAGAAGACAAGAGTCAAGAACAAGAAGTGTAACGTAAAGTCTGTATTTATATATATATATAATTATAAAAATATTTACTAAACACAGTTTTATCGGATGCCGTAATTCACATGCACAGTCTAAATAATAAAAATGTATATACACTTGTCCTTAAAAATGCCTCATCAGTGTGACCCTTAAAATAAGAGAAACGACTTCGATGGGTAATCCGTTTAATATTCAAACCCGTCATTAGTAGTAATCATGATGAATATCCCAACTTTTGGAGTGATGATGATGAGCAAGATGAATGGATGAATCTAACTTATCTAAGTGTGATGATTTGGTTACATTAAATTCAAAGTAAATGATTATGACGGATCGGATTTAGAGGTCGTTATAACGTGAGTGTTGAGACTAGACCTGATCATGAGCTTGAAAGCCCGTCCGGCCCGATTTACCCGACCCGAAAAAATTGAAAAGGAGCCCGAAAATAAAAGCCCGAAAAAAAACGAGCCCAAATTTTAAAAAGTCCGTTTTAATGCGGGCCGGGCTCGGGCTTTTTTTCAGCCCGGCCCGAAAGCCCGTCCCGTATTAATATATATATGTATTATATTATATTATATACTATAATACCAATACCTATATATATAATCATATAAATATGATATAATATATATAATATATATATATATAAATATAATCATATACCTACTAAATATATTATATACTATTTTCACATTTTGTCTGATCAATTTGATAATGTGAAAATCAAATGGCATGCCTCTCATCAGTCTAGTCTATACTTACATTATACATACATTAACAGGGGCAAATAATTAATTAGCTTGAGCATTTGTATAATTGATTAATAATTATTGTGTGATCATTTCGTTTCAACTTTCAATTATATAAAAAAGTTTGGCAAAAAAAATTATATAAAAAAGCCCGCAATCAAGCCCGGTCCACATTTATAAAAAACGGGCCGAGCCCGACCCGAATTAAAACGGGCTCGGGCCTAATTTTAGTTCATTATTACCCCCTAAAGCCCGGCCCGTATTTTAGTGAGCCCGGCCCGCGATCAGGTCTAGTTGAGACATTATGATGGTGATTTTTTTTTTTTGGCCAAAATTATGATGGTGAATTGTGGTGATGGGAGAATGAAAACAAAAGTATTATATATGATAATGTGTTTTTAAATGTAATTTTGATTCATTATCTTTAAGTTAAGTAGTAATACAGTGTTCTATTATTTTTTAATTTTAGTTCTATCAATTTTTTAAAAGTTTTATTTTTTGTCTTAAGTCTTAACGGTCGAATGTAGTTATATATTTTTCATTTCAAGTTCAAGTATAACGAGTTTAAAGTTTTATATTGCTTTTAACTAATCTTTTTTTTTTTAATTAGAATTGTCAATAAATAAGATAAAGTTAGACTCTAAAATTGTGTCATTTGTTTTACGGTTGAATGAACAAAGTTGGTATTTTTTGTTTCAAATTCAAATATGATGAGTTTGGAACTACAAATTATTTTAATAAGTCATTATTATTCTATATGTCTAGTTGAAATCATCAGCAAAATCAAATGGGAGTCCTAAAATAAATTTGAGACTAAATAGTGAAACTTTGAGAAAACTTATAAAATTGAAATTGAAAGATAAAAATATAAAGGGTTAGGTTACAATTTATCCCAAAAGTACACTATAGTTTTTTTTTATTATTATTATTACAATATATCACCTATTAGTTTTAGGGTATAAGAGAGAGAATTAATTCATGTTCGAATTAAAAAAAATTATAATTAAGGATAAAAATAATATTTCTAATAGTACTTAAACTTGAAATTGTATGATTAAAAATTAAAATATATATCACTCTAACCGATGGGCTAGTGGATATTTCGAAAGAAAAGGAAATTTATTTTTTGAAGCAGGCCAGGTATACGGTATATCGTGTATATATATATATATATATATATATATATGCAGAAGTTTGGTATGCACTTGATGGGAAAATTAAATCTTATGTGTCTGCCTCAAAAGAAGAACTTTGGTGGAATTCCAACTCACTGCATTTTGTTTGTATGTTAATGTTTTTCTTTTTTTGAAATCAGTTAGCATGTTAATGCTACGTATATATATACGTACATGATCATGAATCATCTACTATAGCTAGTGTGGTGTAGAATAATTAAGACCATATAAAGAAAAAGAATAACAATGTCCTAGCCTCTGAGCCATAACCTAATTCTACGAAAGGTCTTTTTCTGCTTACTCACACAGAAACACCAAGCCATGTGGTACTATACGATATTACATGTCATGTATATCATAAACTTAAACACCAAAATCTCCGACATCGATATGCGCCCAAAAAGTGCATTGCGTAGAATACGAGAAAGGCAAACCAAAGACGTCATTGGGAAGCCATGTTTGTTTGCATTGACAGTACAGATCGATGTTGCTTTTAGATGGTAAATAGGATAAAGTTATAATCCAAGTTTTAATTTTCATACATACAATCAGGGGGGGTTTGAGATGTTTTAAACAGACAACCTAACTTTGCACCTTAATGCTATTTTACTTTTCAAATGGAATGATGCTCAATAATATATATATTCTGTTTCATTTTCTTTTGCGCTTTGTTTCTTTATTTCAATAGATTTTGGCTAATGGTTGTGTTTCACGGTTCAAGTTGTCATCGGTTAGTTTTGTGCGAAAAACAAAAAATGTTTAAAAGAATTGAATAATCAATAGTGAAAAGAGAGGGGTGGGGGTATGATGTTAACACAAGTTGGATATAATAGAAAATATTAAAATATTTTAGTATTCACAACAATATTTCAAAGAAAAATGACTCAAACAAAAAAAAAAGGAGCAAAGAGGTCAAGAAGTTGAATCATCTATATCTAAATTGTAGTAGTCTTTAGCGGTCAAAAAAATCCCTTCTCTCATGAGAGTCGAGTTTTTTCTCAAACTCCTCCTCGTGAAGGATCACCTCTTTCTTTCATGAGAGATTTCACCATATTTCATATTAGGGTTATCGGTGGTGCCTCCTAGCTTTGGCCTTCTGTGGTGATGCGTTTTTCTGTGTGTTTTCTACGGCGGTGGTTTTCAAGTTTAGGTGGTTTTCGGCGAGTTTCCTTCCCAAATATGTGTGCTCTCTACTCGTGTTCGTTTGTTTTCTGAGGCGGGTTTTGTGGCGGCGGCGTTCTGAATCTGGTCAGGGTTTTTTTTTCCAGTTTTTTATATGGTTGTAACTTTAGTGGGATTTCTATATCCGTTAACTTGGCAGCTGATTGTCTTGCCAATTTGTCTAACATGAAGATATGTCCTCTTGGATGGGTTACAAATCCCCCACTTTCGTCAGTTGATGTTCTGCCTTGTGTTCTTATTGATGCTAGAGAGAAATAAGATTATTTTGTTGTGTTTTTGTTTGTACTGTGCTTGGCTTTGACTTTCTTTTGAATGAATTCTAATGTTTTCAAAGTAAGCTAACTCCATTCACTTAGATTGACTCATGATAAGTATTGTCTCATTTAAATTGATCCACGCAAGTTATAAATCTTAGTGAATCAAAATTTTATTAACTCAATTTATTAAGTTGGTGAGTCAAGTTACTTCACTTAACCATCAAGTTACTAACTTGTTAAATTGGCTTATTATGAGTCGCGGGTTAGGTGAGCAAACTCACATGAGTCAGAATCTTTAATGAAATAGTATTTTGTCAATCTCACTCAACAAAAAATGGGGTTAAATGGGCTAACCTAGTGAGTTAGGCTCCTTTTGACAACTATACTAAAATTATGAAGTTTTAAATATGATATAAAAAATTGGTAACTAATGAGTATCACCATATGCTCCCAAATTTATAATCAATTTAAATATGCTCCCCAATTTATAATCAATTTAAATTATATTAAATTACACATTATTAAGTAAGTTCTCAAATTTAAGACTTTAAAAATATAATTATTCTTGTTTTGAGACTCTTCAGTAGAGAGGATAAAAAGTCGAGTCGGGCTAAACTATGCAATTTTATTTTTCTAAATATTTTTTTAGTTAAGTCATTTATTTATTTTATATATTTTTTAATTTGTATATATTGATAAAAAAAATTTAATTATGTATAAATTTAATGATTTTTATATCGATAAAAATATTTAATTTAATTTATTTATTAAAAATATTAATTTAATTGAGACAGAGTTTTTTTTTTTGTGTATTTTTTAATGTATAATTGATAAAAAATAATACAAATATATTTTCTACAATAGGGAGAATATTTAATAAAAAACATTGTTTTGAATCAAGTACAAATTAAGAGCCTCTTCGGGGCTCCAAAATCTCAATCTCATCTCATTTAATCATCATCTCATCTTAGGATTGGATGAACAGTAACGATTGGATATTTGTTGGACCCTTCATCTCATCTCATCTCATTCACATCATCATCTCATCCACAACATCATTTTATTTTCTCTTACATTTACTAAACTATCCATACTCATATACCTATAATTACCTATTCTCTAATACAAATATAAAAAAAACAATTAGACAAAATAGTAATTTTACATACCCTCATTTATTACACTTATCATTTTCTCTCTTTATCTATCATTTTTTATCATCTTTTTTTCTTTTTCACCTACACATCTAGGAAGCATGGACACTGACACGGACACGGGACACGACACGGACACAGCGACACGCTAAACTCTCAAAATTACGCGACACGACACGTCATATATTTATATATATAAATAATTAAATATTCATAATTTTTAATGAACAAATTAAAAATTACAAGTTTTATTCATAATATATGTCATATGTATTATTATTTTCTCTTATATGTCATGCTAAAGTCACAAAAAATTGATTTATATTTTAAAATTTATGAATATGTGTCGTGTCGGTGTCGTACGGGTGTCAGACACTGACACGTGTCTGACACGGCGACACGCCCTCAAAATGAAGTGTTCATGCTTCTTAGCTACACATCTCTCTCTCTCCTTCACGCACACATCTCTCTCAAATATATATATATATATAAATATATTGTTATTTTATGTATATATATATTATATCTCTCTCTTATTCTCAATTCTTAAATATATATATATATATAGAAATGTTATATATTGTATTATATATATTTATACTAACTTAATTAAACAAAAATTATTTTTGTTCATTTGCAATGTTGTTATTTTTTTAGTCCCAATATTTTTCGATTTGTTTTGAGTAAAATATACAATTGAATCCTTAAATTATTTTTTAAGCATTTTGATCCTCAAACTATGAGCTCAGTTTCCTTGGCTCCTAAAACTATTTTTTGTTTAGTTTCTTTTCCTCAAACTATGCAATTAGTTTCATTTTGGTCCTCAAACTATTTTTTGTTCTATATTCATGTCCAAAATCATTTGATACGTTGTGGATAATGGAGAAATAACGGTTATTTTTTGGTTGGGAAAATACACAAGTTTCCACGTGTCAGTTATTTTTTTTGTTCGAATCATGGGTAGCCAAAAAATTGCATTGTTGTTTTGTTTTTATTGTTTCAATGTTCTTCTATTTTTTCGGTCATAAAACTATTTATGGTTAGATTTTTTACTCAAATTACGAGATGAGTTGCCTTTTGGTCCGCAAAATATTTGTTATATTTTTTAGTCCAAACTGCAACATTCCTATATGTTTTTTACTATTATATAATTCAATCCATACCTTTTTTTCATATATTTTATGAAGTTTTGTGTAAAAATTAAAAGGAGTTAAAATAATTTTTTATCTTTCCATTTGTTGCCATTATTACTAGTCTGATCCTTAAACTATGAGATTAGTTTCGTTTCAATAATAAAACTATTTCTGGTCTTATTTTGTTTATCAAACTACGAGATTAGTTATGGATCGATTTATTGGATCGATACAAAGTTGTGGACCAAAGTGTGTGTTTACAATAATTTTCATGTTATTTGCATTCTAGTCCCCAAACTATTGTTTATTATTTTTTGGTCGTTGAATTTCATAAATAGACTCGCTTATTGATGAGCTGGATTTTCTACAGGCCCCGAGTTATCATTTACACATGTTAGGGATTGATTAATTGGACAGGTACAAATTTATGGACCAAATTGTAATCTTAAAATAATTTTAATATTATTTTCATTTTGGTCCATCATCTCATCCAATGAGGTTGACCCTAAACCCTTCATCCAAAAATATCTCATCCTCACTCTTTTAAAGAGCATCTAATCTCAACACCATCTCATACAACCCACCACCAAACACCTATCATCTCATCTCATCATCTCCATCTCATCTCATTATTTCCTACCATTTCTACCCCTATACAAATTAAAAAAATCTATAAATCCATTTCAACCAACCACAATCATTACATACCCTTTTATATTATTTCACACTCTATTTAACATCATTTTCTCTAAAATCACCCAAACACAAATGCATCATTTCATCTCATCTCATTACAACATCATCTTATCTCAATCACTTGGATGACTTTGATCGAAATGTAAGGGCTCCCAAACAGGCCCTAACTGAGCCAAGGCGAACCGAGAGCCAAGTTATGTTCATCCCTACTGTAATGTATCAGGTACATCACACAAATCGAAGATAAAATGTTGTTTTGTTTGGATCAAAAGTCAACGTCAATTTGATTGATTTTTTAAAAAGAAAAAAAAAACAAGGAAGACTATGGTACATACGTGAGCCCAAAGGATGTCTCTTATTCTCAATCAGTGAAATGCAGAGAATAAGAGAGGTTTGCAAACTGCGAGTGGTGGGCCTGCAAGCTATAAAGCCCATTCAATTGAAAGTTGGCTGTGGCTTGTGACCTATCATTATAATAAACTATAATTTCTATAACCCACAAAAGCAACACATAATTCTCAACCCAAAAAGAAAGAAAGAACTATTCTCTTTCCTGTCTCCGTCATTAACAGAACGACTCATTCATAAACAACGAGATATTTAGTTCTGGGTAATTCCAATTCAAAAGTTCTCTTAAATTCTCAATCTTTTTAAAATTAAATAAGAAAAAAATCAAAAGTGATGAAGCTCCGATATATTTGAAGCACGAGTATTATATTCTGGCAAAAAAAAAAAAGCACGAGTATTATATAGCTGAGACATTTATACAGTTGCAACTGACATAACAGGGGACCACCTGGTTGTGAAGGGTTGATACATGAGCTAAAATCAGCTGTATAAGGTGGTGGAGAATACTGTTGTTCTAATCTATCACAACTTGAGGAATGATTGAAAGCATTATTAATATTCGGTTCCTAGCTAATTCATTCGAAAAGGGTTCACTTTGTTGAGCAACCGTTATAATTGATGATAATTAAGCAATGATTGACATTTGACAACAATTAATGGAGTTTCCAATATTCATCATTGAGTAGGAGTTCAGTGTTTATAACTTAATTTTGTGATAATGGATATAGTGCTACTATTTATATATTATAATGTAGATATATCACACTTATATTAGTTTAAAATTATTTTTAAACCCATTCTTAGAACGTGGTTGGTACGTATACATGGGTTATTGATCTTTTGTTTTCTGGTGATGAGATTTTGGGAACGTGATTTCTAAAATTATTTTCCAATTCATCTGATTTAATTTACTTAATTTAAATATTTGACGGTATGTATTTCTTATTTTCTATAAATATTTTATTCATATGTTTCATCACAGTATCTTTAGAAAGTCTGAAAATATATTTCAAGTTTATCTTGTACTTTTTTAAAAAAAAAATATATAAGTAGAAATATAAAATGAAATATCAAGGTTGTATTGTAAAATAGTAAAGAATAGAGTAATGGACATTGAGAAGTCAAGAAGTCAAGAATGATAAAGATTTTTATTTTAAATTTATGTTTAAAATAAGATCAGCTGGATTCATATTTCGTCTTTTAATTTTAACAAGGTTTACAATATATAATTGGTCTATATTATTGAATTCCAGTTTTCATTATAATTGTCATTTCTTTATAATATAATTTAGTGGATTTAGATATTTAAAAAAATAATAAATATTATTATATCACAAGAACATATTCATTTGAAAATTAAAATGAAAATTTTATAAAAATTATATTTTTCATATCATAATATAGGAAAAAAATATATTGTACACTAAATATTTATATATGAATTACAAAAATGTCTCCTAGTAATTTTTTTTAAGTATGAGACTATTTTATGACTAGTTGTTAACACTTAAATAGAAGATCTACAATGAACAGATTAGTTATTACCAATGAATACTCTAATTAATACAAACCAAAAATTAGATCTAATACTTCAACCTTCAATTCTTAGGCAAAATAAAAAACAAAAAACATTTCCATGTAAATTTTATTTATAATCTTATACCGCGACCCATGATTCAGTTGGTAATAAATGTCTGAGCCAACTTTAGTTTTATCTTCTTCTTTTATTATTATTATTATTATTTTTTTGGCCGGGCTTCAACTTTAGGATAATCATATTGTTTAATTAGCTGTCACCATGCTTCATGTTCCCCTCTCCGTCTATGAGAACGTGAGGCGGTACCATGTGCTTCGCTAACCGCTCCCTCCAAAATTAATCTCTATGTTTTCCTTTTCAATTTTCTTCCCCCACGTGAATCCGACATTAGTTAGTTAATAATTAGAGAAATATAATGTCATATTACATTAATACACATTACATTACATGTGAACAAATCAAGCAATTTAATCTATATATATACATGGTCATGCTCATGAGCTATGATAACCGTGTCATTCAATTCATTCTTGACCGTTATTAATGACCAAATGTGCCATGTCTTGACAAGAAACAAGACTAATACTGCTCTAATTAATGGATCTCGATCACATGATGTTATCAATTACTATCATGCAAGATGAATATACAGTAGTATAATAATATCTATCTCCTAATCATAATATTTTCTTTTTCCCCCCAAGTACATATATATAACCACTAATTTGCATAACAAATTATATAATAGATGATTTAAGAGAACAATTAAAAAGAGTAAATTTCAAAAGTAATTACTCTTTATAACACACCAGTTTTAAATTAAGTATTAAAAAGAAATTTTACCACTTTAAATTATTGATTTTTTTTTATTAGACGGAATTCGAGGAATCATGTTAATAGTGAGAGTCAAAGTCTACAAAAATTTTCTATTTTTGCATCAAAATTCCTCCCTCATAGAAATAAAAAGTTAAATGCATAGAAAATTAATAGTTATGGTCTCAAAATAGTATTTTAATCCAAATTTTCGTTAAATTTTAGGCGGAAGACCCTTTTCTGCTAACAGAGCAAACATCAGTTCCTAAAATTATAACTTTTCAAACCACAAGAACCCGATCTCAAAATATCCCAAACTATAGAGACCTTCTATATAATTTACTCTAATTTTTAATTTCTCAATAAAAAATAAGAAATCATAACTATCTTGTTAATTTCCCCTTATCTTTCCCTCAGCAATTCTTAATTCAAAGTTTCTGACATATTAGTTCCAAAATAATTCAACTTGGGGTTAGAGTTAGGGGTGTTCAAAACCGAACCAGACTAATTTGAACAAACTAAACCAATTCGAACCGAAGCAAAAATCGAACTAAACTGATTAATGAGCGGCTTGGTTTGATTAAAAATACATTAAAATTGAATGGTTTGGTTTGGTTAACAATTTGGATATGCAATTAGCCGAACCGACCGCTGCTATTTATATATATAGTTTTTTTCACTTATATTGTATTATATGTAATTACATTTATTGAAAAATTATTATTTTTTTATAATCATTTGATTCTATCGTATTTTTTATTATGTTATTTTATTGAATCAATTTTTTTTACTTCAGACAACAACTAACTATTATTCTTCGTCATAAAATTTTATCCTCTCAAATCTCTAGTCTTATTTATCAATTTTTTATATATTCTATAAATTAAACTTAAAACTCCAAAACATTATTTTATTTTTCTAACTTTATAATTAATTAATAAAGGCAACTAAGAAACTTCGACCGCTCAAACTCCTTAGTTTTTTGTTTGGTTTGATTTAGTTAAACAAAATATTTTTAACCGTTTGATTAAAAATTACTTCAAACCGATATAAGCGATTTGATTAAAAATTTTATTTAAAACCGTTCAAACCGCCCAACAAATATCTCTGCTTAGAGGACCGGAGATATCAAGTTTTCACATTTTTTGAATGTACACTCAAAAAATAACAATTAAACTTCATTCCGTATCGTTTGTGATGAGACAACCAATAAATACAGAGGAAAAAGAATGCTACTGTACAAATATTGATCATTTGAATACTTGAATCTATGTTTACACGGAGACATCGATCCTCAAATCTTCTCACTTCATTGTGCTTGTATATGATTTATATATCAGTTTTAAACAACAAAATTAAAAAGATCAGCTTTTGTATTGTTTAATTTGTGGGTTAATTCATAACCTTCCTTCTTCCTTCTGTTCACTGTGTACGAGTGTTAAGCAAAGCAACACGCGAATTGATCAAAGCCCTAAAAACCCTTTCGCTGGCACTTTCAATACCACATATAGATTCTTCTAAATCTCGCATTCTCTTCAAAACCGATCTCACTTCCACTTCACAATTATGATCATCATCATTATCTCCCTTTTTCTTCTTCTTCAAATAATTGGTTATCAGATTCTCCACCCCATCATCTTCCACTAGCTCTTTAATCCCTTCCTCTTCCTTCTTCTTCTTCTTTCTCGTCCCTCTCGTTGACATCTTGACCAGCTGCGTCCACGTCAGCTTCTTCCTCGACGACGAAAACGACGACCCGATCCCATCGAACAGAGCAACCGACACTAACAGCGTGACTCGGATAACGTCCTCGATCACGCCTGCCAGCTCAGCATCTCCAATGGACACCAAAACGGCATCACCCAACGACGTCGTATTAATACTGACACTGACACATAATCGCATGTCCGACACCAGTTTCTCCATCTCCTTGGCCATAATTTTCTTGGCCTTCACGTAAAGAACCACCTTGGACTCGTCTCTCTTCCTTAATCCCATCTGTGCACACGAGTGGTGTTCCTTTAAAGCCAAGATGGAGGATTGGAATATTCCGAAGACGTCGACGAAGCGGAGGAAATCTTCTAGAAGCTTCTCGACCCAGGTGGGCTGATGGCGGCGGAGGGAGTCTTGAGTCTGAGGAAGGTGGAGGATGTGTTCCAGAGTGTCGTGCATTTCCTTGAGACGGTTGAGGCCGTTACAGATGTCGGCGGATGTTAGTTGGTGAAGTTTGGAAGCCGAGGACCAGGAGGTTAGGCCGTTGATCTCTTCTTTGATCTGAGAGATCAACGGGTGAGATCTGCAGGGAAGACTG
The DNA here is from genome assembly GCA_003254925.1 of Chamaecrista fasciculata. Classification (NCBI taxonomy): domain Eukaryota; kingdom Viridiplantae; phylum Streptophyta; class Magnoliopsida; order Fabales; family Fabaceae; genus Chamaecrista; species Chamaecrista fasciculata. The sequence goes on from QANZ01004973.1 coordinate 302,979, forward strand.
ATGGACCTGATGTGGTGGGAGATCGGAGGTTTTTGAGATGGACGGTTAGGATTGCTTTTGTTTGGGAAACTGAGAGAGCGTCCGAATACGCCAACCATATTTCCTCTCTAGTTTCTTTATTCCTCTTTTGCTGGAAGGAAGCTAAGGGATATGAATGATTACAGTTATGACTTGGAGAGTATATAAAGGGGTGGACAATAACTGAGGACTAGCTAGCTACTGTAATGTAATGTAATACACTAATATTATAATTAACAGGGAAATTGAAAAACGTAACAGTGTGTTAGAGATAGACGCACGAGGGGTTGATTGAGATTTGAGAGAAAGTGAAAGTGGAAGGGGGAATAAATTGAGCTGTGAATGGGAGAGTCATGTGGATAATGGAGACTCTCTAGTGGTTCCTCGAGGGGACACCATGTGGCTTTGACACGCTGGCTTTTCCCTAAAACTCTTTCTATATAATGACAAATATTACAGCGTCGAATTGGTGGACCCCACACACAAATATTACATTTGTTTTGCGGTCAAACTGCGACGACTGAGGGCGGCGATTTGAACGGATATATATATATATTTGTAAAATATTTCATAATAAGTATAAAAAATAAAAAATAAAACCTATTCTCTAAATTTATAACGAGTTAACTAATCAGTCTATAAATAATCAAAATACGATTTGATCCTTGAAATATTTAATTGTCAACCATTTGGTCTTTAATGATTATTTAGTCATCGAATTTAAATTAATTTATACTTTTTAGTCTCTAAATTTATACTAAATCAATACTTTTTTTATTTTTAAATTTGCACTAAATTTTTATTTTTTAGTCTATAAAGGCTAAATTGTTGAGAATTACAATAATTTAAGGACTGTGCAGTATTTTTTTATTATTTATGAACTGATTAGTTAATTTGGTATAAATTCAGAGACAAAATAACAAATTTTCGAAAAAAGAATAAAGATAAAGTAAATATAGATTTTGTCTCAAATATTTATATTTTTATAGTATATCTTCAGTATTTGATATTATATAGTATAGCTATTTTTTTATATTTTATATTTAATGTTATATTTGAAGTTTCTATATATTTATTTTTATATATGATAATGATATGTATATTTGTCTATATCTAATATTTTCCAATATTTTGAGATTTTGGATATTTTAAACATCAGATATATGAAATAGAAATACAGATGCTGATATATCATATATAGATAAAGTATAAATGTTAAATTTAATAGATCTATAGATATACAAATAGTAAATAAAAAACATCAGATATATATGTCGTAGCCTCATAATTCCATCACCTAATAATTCAAACAGTTATACGGTGAATGAACAATTGAAAATGAAGCACTATTACGTGGTTCTAGTTTCTACAAATCAAAGTGTAAGTTTAGCCCATACAATTTTTGGCTTATTGGCACCAAACTATACAGCATGGCTGTCCCTATTCCCTAACACTAGGAGCATGAGCTTTGTGCAGGAAAACCCGCGTCCATTTATCTATACATTTTAATCAACTTATTATTAATGCATCTAATTAAAGTATATATTCATCGATTTTAGCTGTATACTGCATCTCTATAGTCTCTGGTACTGTATATTAATTGTTTGCTAAAATTATTATTTTGGCTAATTGTTTTTTTTATATTTGTATTAGTAAATAGATAATTATAGATATATGAGTAGGGATAGTTTAGTAAATGTAAGAGAAAATGAAATGACGTTGTGGATGAGATGGTGATGTGAATGAGATGAGATGAAGGGTCCAACAAATACCCAATCGTTACTGTTCATCCAATCCTAAGATGAGATGATGATTGAATGAGATGGGATTGAGATTTTGGAGCCCCCAAACAGGCCCTTAATTAGCGTGATGCAAATTCGAAGAAAATTTTATGTAGAAATCTTAAACTTTAGAGGATATATAATTAATAGTGTATGAGGATCAATCGAGATTAAGAATCCCATAGGATATTGTGAAAATCTTCGAA
>QANZ01004973.1:305716-319820 GCA_003254925.1 Chamaecrista fasciculata
ATATATATATATATATATTAGAGAAGATATTGAGAAGTGCGTGTGATATGTGATTCTATGAATTAATACATATAACAGTATCTCAAAACTTAATTAGAAGCTAGTTATGGGAAAGTAAGCAATAATGATAAAATTAAATGATGAGGCCGGAGCTTTGTTGATGACATGTTAAGTCGTTTTCTTGAATGAAGAGACACTCAAATCATAATTTATCAGTATACTAAACCAAACTGTTGGAAAATATATATATATATACATATATATATATATTATCAATTCAATTCAGCGGTTTTGTTCAAAGAAAAAAAAAAAAGAACAATACACTTTTTCGGCCAATTAATTATAACCGTTGGCTTGTGGCTTATTATAGTTGCACTTGCACATCATATCATGTCTTCGCTATCTACCAAACTAATTATTGTTCAAAATAATTAGTATTAATCAATAGAATGAAGTGCACCAAAAAAGACAATTTGCAAGTAGCCGTACAAAGCCAGAAATATATAAAGTCACCAAAAATGAAAATTTAACCAGTCAAATATATAATTAATTATCAACTATATGTATTATGTAGTGTATATGATCACGAGAATTCCATGTCAAACAATAATACTCATGAGTAGTCATGTCTTGTGAAACATTTTTTTAGTGCGGATTATTGATTCCAGGTTGTGAATATGACTCGTGGAAAATAGCTAGTAAAACAACTATCTGCCTTGGTCTTGGAATGTTACAACTCAAGAATTAGACATCACAGATAGGCATGCATGTTTAATCATAAATTTAGACATCACAGATAGTCATTACATAAATATATTGTCTTTCCAGACTTCAACACTAGCTACTATCAGAGTGTTGGAATGACAAGCGCGTTTCCGTTTCTTTTTCCCAAATGAAAAAACAGATCAACGTCTTAAATCATAATATTGAGTAGGGGCTTTGCGTGCCCTAACGGGTACGTAAATATATATGTAATTAAAATAAATGAGAGTTCACCAAAAAAAATAAGGGACTAAATCGTTAACTCAGTAAAAAAAAAATAGANCAGTAAAAAAAAATAGATCAAATAATAATTTTCTTCTTATTATTGATTTTGTACTATAGTTTTAAAATGTGGACGACCAGAAAGGGGTGGAACCATATAATATAAGATGAAAAAACTCACTCATATTTAAGCAGATATTATGTTACTGATGATATATATCTCAGTATGCATTGATTTTTTTTTTTAAAAAACATGCATTGATTTGCGCTAGCGCTAATATATCTCAGTATATATATATGATTACATTTTTCAATAAAATTTAATATTTACATTTTTTATAAAATAATAGTTATCTTTATCATTGGTCAAGAAGTAAAAGTTGTCTTAATTATTCACTACTATATAGAAAAATATTGCGTAATATTCCGGTTTATATTTTTTTTAATTTACATTTTATAATTTTTTCTATATAATAGTTAACTAATTATAACTATGTGATCTTTGGACCTCTTAAAATAAATGACAAGATGGTTTTAATTAAAAAAGTATAAGAAACAAGTATGAGTTCACTTGTCATGATGGGACACTGAATTAATAATTAAATTATTTTAAAATTAAAAAAATAAATTGAAAAGTTAAATATCAGATCATAATCTATTTTATTAAACAAAAATATTCAAAATACTCATCATTCATCAATAAATTCTGAACTTTGTCACTATTTTTGTTTTTTTGGCGGCAATGGTGATTGATTTCCTCAAGTTGGATCAGTTTTCTTCTTTTGGAGAATGAAAGTTGGGATGGTAGTAAATAAGTAAAACAATAGCTTGCCTATGAATTGTGGGTAATGGACTTATGGTATGGACTAGACTAGAGTCTTCAAACTCTGGACAGAGATGAATTAAAGTCCAAATAATACGAATTAATGGGCTCTCTCTTAGAATACTGAAACAAAGAAATAACGATTTTCAGGCCGAAAAAAAAAGACATAACGATCTTCTTCATTGCACATTAAAAAAAAAAAACTGCGGTTTGCTATCGAGAGGAGCTGAGCTAAGTCTCACTTCCAGAGTAGGTAGTAAGATTCAACCTCCGACGAAGCGAAGCGGGAATGCAAGGAGCATCGTCAGGCATCGGTTATGGTCTGAAATATCAGGTTAAATTCAAAAACTCCGAATCTAATTCTTCCTCTTCATAATTTTAATCCTCATTTTCCCCCAATTTTCATTCCAGCTTTTCCTTTTTCAATCCGCAGGCTAGATGCTTATCAGACGTGAAAGCAGACACAGATCACACTAGTTTCCTCGCCGGGACTCTTAGTTTAAAAGAAGAAAATGAGGTATATGCTTAGTTTTCCCATCTATTCTCATGTGCTCCAAAGATGGTGAATCGTTGTTTTACAGGTACATCTGATTCGACTCTCGTCGAGTGGGACTGAATTATTCTGCGAAGGCTTGTTTTCGCACCCGAACGAGATCTGGGACCTTGTTTCCTGTCCTTATGATCAGCGGATCTTCTCAACCGTCTACTCTACTGGTAATTGATATCTTCTTTATTGCCTCCTCTATGTATTTATGTGCTCAGTGAGACGCCGACGAGTTTTGAATCTTTTTCAGATTGAGAATTGGTTAAAATGTTCGCATATATAAAGAGGACTTGCAAATCATCAGGCATTTGAAGAGCACTTTGTTAAGTTGTTAGAGTTTGGGAGTCATTTAGTCAATGAGTAGTGCAAATAAAGTGAAACAGAAAGAAAATTCTGTTTGATCCCAAAGATTTCTGAGCTATAATCTCATGGACTTTAGTAATTGATGAGTATACTGCAATAATTATGGTCTATAAACACGAGCTAGAAAGACTTCTAATGACCTTCATTTTCATAAAGGTGAATCATTTGGAGCAGCAATATGGCAGATCCCTGAGCTATATGGCGAGCTAAATTCCCCTCAGTTGGAGAGAATTACCTCCCTTGATACTCATGCTGGTAAGATTAAATGGTGAGTTGTGATGCCTACATGCAAATTTTTAGCTCTAGGGAAATATATCAGTTTTATCTTTTGCACTTCAAGTTTAATGTTAAGCCACTGCCATAGCTTTAGATTGTTATTCAAATATGCAGAGCTGTCAATACTGGAAAATAAAAAGGAAAAAAAAATAAAATATTGCTGTTGAGCAAGATGTGATTTATCTGTTATATCCTAACAGTCGAATAATTTCTCCTGTTGTTTGGAGCAACTTTTTGTTGGTGCCCTGAGACATGTGCTTGTATGATCTTATTGTTTACTATATGCTTATTTCCCAGTTCAAATTCAATATCTAGATTCTGTTCTGTTGCTTACTTGCTGTGTGTTCACCACTGAACAGTATTCTTTGGTGGCCATCTGGAAGGCATGATAAGCTAATCAGCATAGATGAAGAAAATCTGTGTTTGTGGAGCTTAGATGTTTCCAAGAAAACTGCACAGGTATGAAGTTTATGAAGTCCTTGAATCATGATTCACTCGCGTAGAACAATATGTTTATGCGTACTTGCATAGGAACATTCATGGGTACTAAATGGTGTTGTCATGTGCCATGACTAGTCAATTCACCACCATTTGTTTGTAAAGTTATCACTTCTTGAGAGGAGGAAGAAAACAATTTGATCCAGAGAAAGAGGGAGGATGTGAAAAATAATCCTTTCTGATGCAAATTGAGTAGATTGTTTCTTGCCTCTAGATATTAAAATTTTCAAAAAATGTATGATCTGTTAAATTGTTGAGTAAGAACAATTAATCAGTCTATAAATTCATTTGAATGTACAGAGCTTTAGATGATTTGAATCCATTGTTATTTGCTGCAAAGCATCTTATTTGTTATGAAAGTTCATTTTGAATTTGGGGTATTATGGAAAAGAAGAGGTGAATGGCTTTCCCTGAACAACCTTTGTGCTCCAGTTCAAGATAAAATTGGCTGACGATTGAACTTTTCATATTGACATTGCTCCCTAATGGGTCTTATTTTGTCTATTTTATAAAAGGTTAATTATTTGGGTGAAAATATCAGCATCCATAGTCAATGCCAAAATCAATACAAGTCAGTGGTCAATCAATGAGGTTTTTATGGGGAGTTAGTCTCATATACATTGTGTACTTGAGAGTTTAGACTAAAGACCCAGGTTAAGATTTTAATGATTATGGCTCTATTGCCTTATCACTTTCACTATACATAGTTGTGAAGTGTCTTCTATTGATAAATTGTTAACTTGCTACTGCCATGCACTTTTGATTCTGACTTTTATCCCATCCACCAAAAAAAAAAAAAAATACTAGGTGCAATCTAAAGATTCGGCTGGTATGCTGCATAACTTATCTGGAGGGGCATGGGATCCACATGATGTGAATTCTGTTGCCGCAACTTGTGAATCATCTGTTCAATTTTGGGATATTCGAGCAATGACGTATGTAAGCCTTATAAATTTTCTTGCTTTTGTGCTGTTATATGCTTTATAATGACATGAAAATCTTCCACCAGGTGAGTGCAAATGTGATCAAATCATTGGGTCTGTTCACTCCCTGAGAAAATGAGTTGATTTAGGGTTCTGTTAATTTTTCAATGCTTCCTTAATTTACAGAAAAAAAAAAGACTATTTATTTTTGTTTGATGTATGTTGTCAAATACTGTGGGCTTCCAAACGTAGTTATTGGACTTTGAAAGTCAATAAATAAGATTTGATGTTTTATTCATCATGGTTTGTTAAAATACTTGATTAATTTGAAGTTAAATATTTTTTATTTTATTTTATATTTTGGCGGGGGGTTGAGGGGTAAGAGAGGGGTATGAATTCCCAACAACCAATCAGCTTTAGTGTGAATTGCTGAACCTTTTCCATGTATTTTTTTATTGGTGGAAACCAAATATGGTTGGAGTGCATCATCGGAAATATTGTGTGACTTGTTTTTGATAATAGGATTCTTTCAATTTCAGGAAGGCTACTTCAATTGAGTGTGCCCATGTACGAAATGTCGATTATCACCCTAAGAAGAAGCACATACTTGTAAGAGTTGATTTTTGTCAGCCTCCATATAGCTATTACGATATGTGTGTGCATATTGCATACATTCACTTAATAGTTGTGATATATCATTTTTTGAGACAGAATGTTTTCACTTTCTGAAATTACCATAACTATTATTGGATAGATTGGCAACGCTTGTTGCTGACATTTTACTGTAATTATCTGCAGATACATCTGCTGTTTATAATTTGTTATCCTCCATGTATTACTATGTTTCATTTTGTATCACATGATCTTTTTTACTTTAACCACTCTGAGTTTATGGTAGAGAGCCACTTTGATACTGAGTTATAATAATAAATCCTATGATGAGAACTGTTCTTTGGTTGTTTCTAGCTGTCGTTGTTACTTACCTTACTCCTCCGATAAATATGATGTTGTTAAAAAAAAAAGCTTTTTGGTTCAAAAACGGCAAACACAGAGAAGGGGAAAATTGTATTGGGCATTTAGATATTGTGCTGGAGTTCTGATACCAGTTCTCTTTATTTAATAAGGCTGATACATTATATTGTGGTTATGACTTCTGATACTTATTTCTGAAATTTGCTCTTCTAAGAGTTGTTTAACAAGTGCAAATTACTGTCTTCTATGGTAATATGCTGTTCATATTGATAAAAATTGCCATGACAGGTTACTGCAGAACATGAGTCTGGGATACGTATTTGGGATCTAAGGAAGCCGAAAGTGCCCATTCAAGAACTTCCAGGACATACACATTGGTAACTACCCTCACATTTCTTTTTCAAGAACCATACCATGTTCCAAGTACTCCATAGTGAAAATTGAAAAAAAAAAGTAAGGAGAATAAGAGTAAAGAGAGACAACTGTCAACTGCGGTATTTTCAGTGTTCCAAATGTTATTGTAATCATTCTTTAATGCTCACATGACTAGATTCTTGTTATACTTTTATGACAACGAATTTCTAATTGTTCCTATTTGTTTAACACTTCTGATTAGCAATCTTTGTTACTTGTATTACCAGGACATGGACTGTCAAGTGTAACCCTGAGTACGAAGGACTGATCTTGGTTTTCTCTCTCTCTCTCTCTCTCTCTCTCTCTCTCTCTCTCTCTCTCTCATACATACACAGAAGCAACACTGAACTTATAGGAGGTCAGAGAGACATTGATGAATATAGATTAGATCCCTGTAATTGATGTTCCAAAGGCTAAGCAACAGAAATTAAATCAAGTTGTACTGTATTTCACAGTATTTATTATTATATTTATCATTTAATTAGTGCTATCCACATTATGTAAAAGAAATTAGTGTTAAAATTATACATATACAATTCTGAACTTATTTAATATTTAGATATATGTTTTATTCATTATTTTGAAAGTCTTCGTGTAATTTACTTGTTTCATTTTATGATCAAGTATAATATCATTAATACCTTTTGCAATATATTTAATAAATAATAAATTGTTTTTAACTTTGTAAGAGCTGAATTTGAATTGTTTCTCTCTCAAGTTAAATGACCATCCAGTTTTTCATGACATTATTATTTGCAACTTTATGCAACTCGTAGTGGTCAATCACTTGTCTGAGTATTTCATGATTTATGTTCCAAATGTTATTTTGTCGGTTGGCAATTGTGTTGTAAATACAATGTTTCTGGGATATTGTAGTTACTGTTGTTTTTGTCATGAAATGTGAATGTTGCAGAGTGCTGGTACAGACTCAACTGTCAACTTGTGGTTGGCTTCATCAAGCAATGATGGGGCGAATTCACCTACCCGTTGGGTTGATCCATTACTTAACACATACAGTGATTACGAAGACAGCATTTACGGTAAGTTTTTGCATCAATTTTTTTTTTCAAATACTTGATCTTTATTGACTTCTACATGGCACTTTTTTGCTTCATGTTACAGGTCTTGTCTGGAGTTCTCGGGAACCATGGATTTTTGCATCATTATCCTATGATGGAAGGGTAAGAACCACAAGCAAAACTGCATAATTCTTCATAATGCCTGCTTATAGCTAGCTCGATCTTGTTTTATTGCTTCTTTACATTCCATTTGCATTTTCAATTGGCTTTCATTCAACATCAAATGAATTTTCTTCTTGGGAGGTACTGACAAGAGCGTGTACATTATTTGAGTGAATCAGACTTCATGGTTTAAACACTTAATACACACAAATGGGAAATAGCTCTTTTTAACTATTTGTCACGTGATGGGGGCTTGATTGCAACACAATGAATTCGATCCTTTTCTGATCAAAGAGCTGTCACACATAAGGATGCGTTTGCAATTTTCTATGTTAATAATCTCCTTTGTTCCATGTATTTTCTTTTAAAACAGGTTGTTGTAGAATCGGTTAAACCTTTCATCTCCAAAATATGAAGGTTACAATATCATTGGCCTAGTAGCATTCGTCTGTCTTCTTGTTCTGTGTGTCACAGTACTTGCATGCCTCTCCTCCAGTTCTGGAATGGATTATTTCCAGGAAGACCTAACTTGTATTACATCATGTGTGGGTTTTGCGTGACTTTGAGATGAGAGTTTTCCTTTTTTTTCTTATTTAAAAAAAAATATTTTGGATTTTGGTTCCGTCAACCATATTATGTAATTCATCTTAGTCATTGCTTAATCAATGTAGCTACAGGTTATTGTACCTCCAGTCATTCAAACTAACCCCTTTCCATATTGCCCTTGTTCAGTTAATGATTCTATTGTAATTGGAAATCGGGGAGAAATCCTGTAGGTATTGGACTTACCATACTTTTTTCCTGGCAAATTGAATGAAGTATGTGTCTTGATAATTATAAGCCTTGTTTGATGTTTGTCGGTAGGTTTTATTCTAGCGGTTGGCAGTGGCGGGAATTATTTAAGCTATAGACCAATTAAAAAGTATTTGCTAAAAGATTTATCACGGAATAAAGGTGTCCTTTTTATATTTGTATAACCTGTTTATTGAATATATATATAATAAAAAAAACATATCATAAACATTAAACAGAAAACAATTGTTTTGATTTTGGACTTATGGAGAGATAGGGTGGAAATCTTGTAGGTAGTGAAGTGACAGTTAGAGCTTATCCAACACGTAGGCAAAGTTGCTTATGTTTAACACGTACCAAGCAAAATGACCAAGAATTTTATTGCCAAAGTTCTCTCTACACGTCAGCACCCTCTCACTAGAGGAGTCAACTTATTACTTATCCACATCTTCGCATTCTCATGGTCAACAGGTGTGTTGACATGTCATTAGCGAGAAATTTTCTGCCACGTGGCGATGTTGGTTTATAGCGTGGAAGAAAAGATGTGGAAGAGTATAGTGGATAAGGTAGAGAAGAAGAACAATTCTCTTTCCAACGGAGATTGAGGTAACTGTCTCGTTTTCCTGACCATGTTTTCATACGGAAGTTTCTTCATGTTTTTTTTAATAGGTACTATAATATTTTTCATTTGACAAAATTAAGAATATTTTTCTTTCGGAAAATTAAAATATAATTAAATTGGAACTGACAACAAATTAGAAATGATCAATTATCTAATGAATTAAAAAAATTATTATTTTTAATAATTCATATTACTAAAAGTAAAGCTCGTGAATGGTGATATTGTAAAAAAAATAAAGAATAATTATACTAATAATTTAATTATTAAAAAATTATTGAATTATTAATTTAATTTTAAAAAAATTAAAATATGTAATCTAATTTTTAAAAGATCATAATAATATATTTATTAAATATTTTATAGACTAAATATTAAATAATATAAATTTTTTTTTTGTATAAAAAACTTTTGATAAGGCATCTTCTAATTTTTTTTTGTATAATTTAATGATTATTATTATTTATTAAATATTAACACAATATTAAACACATGATTTATATATTTTTATATACAAAGCTAACTAAAACATGTGAAACTTAAAAAAAACAATCAATATCTTATTATTTAGAGAAAAAGTTATTGTTATGCTTTAAAAAGTTCAATTTTTCTATCATTTGTCATTTCCTTTAAATGCCACTTGTATGGAAATAAAATACTATCTTTTTATCTCATTTAAAATGATGATTAAAAAGAGAGAAAGAAACAAGTATTGATTTGATTTGGCAATAATAAATTTTGTAGCATTGCCTCTCAGAAAAAAAATTTAAATATGAGAATAAATTAATTATATAATGAAAAGAAAATCCAGAATTTCTAAGCCAATAAGGAAACAGATGGCGGTTGAAGCTTTGACACGTGGGGTTATAAAAATGGAGTTAGGGATTCAGAGAAATTGAGGGACTCTTTTTTTTTTTTTTGGCTGACGTGTATTGTATTTTGATGGAAGCCCAAAGCCGATTCTCACCCACAGCCTCCCCCACCCTCGTTTTCTCTCTCTTCGTCTAAGTTCAAAATTGGGTCTCCATTTCACTCTTCACTCTTCATAGCCGCCGTCAAATATCTCAAATCAAAGATCTTCGGGTGATCTCATTTTTTAATTTCTTAATCTAAAATACTCAGTGCTCCAGTGTTCTTCTTCCTCTTACCTTCTCACTTGTCAATGCCATTTTTTATTAATGGCGGCGACTTCTAAATCTTTCTCTGCACAATTTGATTTCAAGCTCAAAGGACGTTTGCTTCCTCTTCAAAATAAGCGTAAAAATGATACATTCGATCCTAGAAAGTGTAGAAAGTTGTGCTTTGAGCGTGACCGAGTCCGAGTTAGCCAAGTCACTTGCTGTTGTTCCGACTCAGTAACCCCAATTCGGAGTGCCAGCTGCGAGAAGAACGAAGAATGGCGGTTCAGAGTTCGAGTTCAAGCCTCTACTGGAATGCCTTTTGCTTCTTCACAGTACCTATCGAATCTTAATCTATTTCCATTCTCAAACTTTTGTAATGTCGCTGTTGCATGGCCTCAGTTTATGACTCTATCATGAAATTCATATAATTTAGGTCTTCCCAATGGCGTTTTTCGGTTGAATTCTTTGTGGAGGATATATTAGCAATTCAAGTGTAGTGCCTAAGATAGTTAGCGTTATGAACAAGAAATTTGGCTAGTGTCCCTTGCAGATTTTTTCTATTTGTTCCGTGCCAATATATTTTGTTATATTTTGTTAAACGAGCTCTATAACTTTTGAAAACCCACACTTTTGCATGGTTCTGAATCTGAATCTATGTAAATTTAACTCACTGTTGTCATCATGTAATATTCATCAACTCTAGTCTACTAATATTGAGTTCTCAACATCTATGCCAATAATCACTTCTTGTGTTTGAATTGTTACGAGTTTAAAATGAAAATCATGATTAATAAACTTTCTTTTTCATACCTTTTTTTCTCAACAAAAAAAACTATGCTTCATATTGTTAAATAGATGATAATGCTACATGTTTAACTCCTTGTTAATACTTTTTGTGAACAACTGTAAAATCTTCATAATAATTATGCTGCATTATGTCCATAGATCCTTTGTGAAGCAAGAAAAATTCTATCCTCGTTGTACTCCAAGAAATTCTGGTCCTCAATCACGTGATACTCCGCCAAAAAGAGGTAGCTTATTATTGATATATATATATATACATATATATGTNGATTATGCTGCATTATGGCCATAGATCCTTTGTGAAGCAAGAAAAATTCTATCCTCGTTGTACTCCAAGAAATTCTGGTCCTCAATCACGTGATACTCCGCCAAAAAGAGGTAGCTTATTATTGATATATATATATATACATATATATGTTTTTTACTTTATGATAGTCATTCAACCTTATAAAATTTTAAATTAGTCAATAATTGAATCTAAAATGTCATTCCTGTCCATGTTCATTGGTTTATTCATAGACACGGGTATAGCAAATGAGAAGGACTGGGGTATCAGCTTGTTCAACGAAAATGTAAACGAGTCTGGCACTAATGAAGATGGGAGTACCTGGTACAGGGAAAGTGGTGAAGAACTGGGCAAAAATGGATATAGATGTAGATGGACAAGGATGGGAGGTCAATCCTATGATGGTTCTTCAGAATGGAAAGAAACGGTAGTTATAATTTTTTATATTTAATTTGCAAGTTTCAATGATAAAAAAAATACGTTTGGGCAATTATATTTTGATGTAATATTTTGAGTGCATACTTATTAAGATGTGTCTTAACGTTTTCTTTGCTTTCTTATACTAAGGGTGGTCATGTTTGATACCTTCTAATGATAAAACTTTTGAGGGAACTTTGGAAGTTATTATGTATGGATGTTTGGGAGTATGCATTTTAGAAACATTTTATATTTTATGATTCATTCTATGGTAAGTCATTGTTATGTTGTAACTTGTAAGTTTTATTTCTTCCAATTTGTTTTTTGTTATACTTGAAAGCTGGGTAGTTTGTGTATATTGGTTTGTTTGTATTGAGTATGTTACAGTTGAATTTTTTAAATCCTTCTCAAGTAGGCTTCAATATAACTAAATTTCAAGTATGTTTTGTTGATTGTTTTTTATAACTCCATCAATATCACATCCCAGGTGGATTCATTTAATTGGCTTTATTGATCTAATTGACAGTGGTGGGAGAAGAGCGATTGGACTGGATATAAGGAGTTAGGTATGGAACTTCCTTTTTGTTTGCTAGATAAGCTTGGAATTATGTAAAGTTGAATCTATTGTAGATAGTTTGTGTAATTCTTACATATTAGCACAAATATAATAATTGATTTTATCATACTAGTGTGAGAGTAACACTTGGTCGATTAATAAAATCCTTTATATACATGCTTATTTTTCACACGTTAGGTCCAATTTCAGAGGTTAAGTTTCTGTTACTAGAGTAAATGGTACCACTTGGCTCCATTGTGTTTGATACGTATGTATTTCATGTGCAATATTTTGATTTTTGAATGAAATGATTGCATCAAGGGCACACAGATGATATCAAGATAGTTTTCATAAATTAAATGAATAAAGTTGTACTATTGACAAGTTGATTTTGAGGTCATTGAAACAATGGCTAACATCCAACCCCATTGAACCTCTCTCTGAGTTAACTGTTATCATCAACTATAATTTCACCAAATTCACTAATATGTCAGTGCTTTTGATTTTCTTTTTCTCTTCATTTTTGTTTTTTAAAGGTGTGGAAAAATCTGGTCGGAATGCTGAGGGTGATTCATGGTGGGAAACATGGCAAGAAAACCTTCAACAAGATGAATGGAGGTTATAGCTTTTAGTTTATTGTTTTCTGCTCGTTGAAATTGAATAAATCCTTAAACGCCTTAATAAGTCTTGCATGTTTGACATTACAGTAACATTGCAAGAATTGAAAGGAGTGCACAAAAACAAGCAAAATCAGGAACTGAAAATGCTGGATGGTATGAAAAATGGTAAGTTGATATAATGGTTTTCATCAAATGTTGGTTTCTATATCCCTTAGCAATTACTTTTTACAATTATTGACTGTTCAATTTGGTTAGGTGGGAAAAATATGATGCTAAAGGCTGGACCGAGAAAGGGGCACATAAGTATGGTAGACTAAATGAACAGTCATGGTGGGAAAAATGGGGGGAACATTATGATGGAAGAGGATCTGCGCTTAAATGGTGAATTTTATTTATCATTTCAACCTTGACCTGTATTGCAATTTCATGTATTATATACTGTACAGTTTACATGTTTTGGAATAGTTAGATCAACAAAAATTTGCATGATAATTGAGGGAATTGTATTTTGCATTTATTTGAAGTAACTAGACGCTTCTTGGTTCTTATTTTAGCAATTGTGTTATTTAATTGCATTGATGGATTAATGCTTATCTAATATGTTAAGTGTGAATTGCAATTTCTCATGGTCAGATGGTAGAATCAAAATCCTTGTACATGTGAATGAGTCTTAAATTATGATAAAATTTTTGATATTGTAGTATTGTTTTGTTTTACATTATTTATTGGTATTTTTGTTCCCCTCCAAACTTTTTTGTCTAGTTTATAATGAGAAGTTTAGTTATTTTAATTTTGCAGACAAGGGAACTTAGACCAAGTTCTCCAAAGTTTTAGCCTAAAGTTTCACTCACTTTTATGTCAGATCTGAATTGTCTTCTCTTTTACTTGTTTACTTACTCAGGACAGATAAATGGGCTGAAACTGAACTTGGAACAAAATGGGGAGACAAGTGGGAGGAGAGGTTTTTTGAAGGCATAGGTTCTCGTCATGGAGAAACATGGCACGTATCTCCCAGCAATGATCGTATGTTCTCTAATTTTGGTTTATTATTTTAATACCTTCTCTTACTTTCACTTCATATTTGTTTACTACAATGCAACAACTATTTGTCATATATTTTCATTCTATTTGAAATTTTCCTTAGAGCTTCTATAGATAGTCTTGATCATTTTGTTTACACTTCTAAGATATCATATTTGGTTTCATTGTGTCATAGCTTAAATAAAAGTTAATTGGTTTTTGGTTTTAACAGGTTGGTCAAGAACTTGGGGAGAAGAACATTTTGGAAATGGGTATGGAATCAAAGTCTATCATATACATTGAATATTACATAAGCCATAAATTTTAAGTATTTTGCACTTGATGGTTGAAATATTTGTAGGGTGTGTTTAATGTCATTTGGCTAATATATTAGAATTTTGACCATATCAGGAAAGTCCATAAATATGGAAACAGTACAACTGGTGAAAGCTGGGATATCGTTGTGGACGAGGAAACCTATTATGAGTAAAGATTTGTTTTTCTCTTTCTATTAACGACATATGAATATTTTGTTTATTGGTTTGAAATTGATTTATTAAATAATTGTATATTGATTTTGTTTTAATTTGAATTTGTGTGAAGGGCGGAGCCTCATTATGGATGGGCGGATGTGGTGGGTGATTCAAGTCAATTACTCTCCATTGAACCTCGGGAGAGGCCACCTGGTGTTTTTCCCAATATCGATTTTGGTTCACCACCATCAACAACTGATCCTGATGACCCACCACCACAACAAATGTCCCCTTTGCAGTGAACACTTGCTCTTAACTTTTTAAGCGATCATGTTTTTGTTTTATATTTTTTCAGTCATGTTTCAATTATTATATTGTGGGAAATTTTTGTGTAAAGATATATTGTTGGTGGATTAAT
>QANZ01004973.1:319882-367826 GCA_003254925.1 Chamaecrista fasciculata
TTTTTTTTTTTTTTTTTTAATTTTCACTAGGATTATATGTTACAAAGTATAAAAAAAAGTTAAGTTATTTCCCTTTAGGTAAGTGATTTCTAATTTTTAAATGGTATACAATTGTAGGATGTCAAATAAATGTCAACTTATTGATCCTACTTACCTTACTAAGCAAACCTCTTGTCTCTCCTCTTCTTAGATTTGCAAGAGAAAATAATAGAAAGAAAACAATGAAGGAATAGAAATCTTGGATAAGAAGGACGAACACCCAGTGTCTGTCTCTTATATATACCTATCATAACAATATTCTATTACACTGGACAAAGATAGGCTCGATCTACCGACACTTGTAGCGAGACAGATTAACCAGGGGCACACCACAAACCCCTGTTAGAACAATGCGTTCCATGCTGCATTTGCATTCTCAAAAAAGTGTAAAGGGCTAGCTCAATAAACAATGCCTTGGAAAGAAGCCCAAAAGTATCAATTGCTATTGACAAAAATAAAAACCTAATATCAGTCACTTTTTGAAGTTACTCAAACGGAATAAAGGCTATCATACCAGAATAAAAATGTAAAAAAAAAATTATTATTAAACGAAAATGAAAGCATATATGTACATCTTATAGTCTAGTAGAAACATCAACTTAATTACGATCACTACTACTTGGATAGAAGTAGAATCCACTTCTCTCTCTTTTTTTCTTCTTTTCAATTAACAAGCTTATAAAATATCCATCACCAACGCTATGTCCTCTTCTTCCGGCACAAAACTGCGAAAGTCTTCCTGTTATCTCCAAAAGTGAAATAGTTGACTACATTATCTCATAAAAAAGGACACCCCTAAGGAACCGAAAAATGGGGGCCGGAGCAACGAATATACAGAGTATCAAATAGAATGATTATCCTAAACGAAGATGTACAGTCTGTCGAACATAATACAAGAGAACTTTCAATTTCATACGTATTCATATGTTACCTTTGATCTTGTACTTTCTTCAGAAGTCCAACACCACCCACCTTCAAACCAAGGCCATTATGTATTCAGGAATGAGCAAGATGTTTCTGTAATCAATGTTTAGCCTCATTGAAGCCACTTAGTCTTCAGGAAGGGTTGAGAAAGATGTATGTGCATATTTTCTATTTCCATTATGCTTGGATTATATATCAAAATTTTGGTTCAAGCAGCTGCCACACTTAAGGAGATATGCAGCGGGAAAAGAATCATGATGAAAGAGACAATAGGTCCAGCAAAGCAGAGTGTAGCCAGCTTCACTAATCTGAAATAATTTCCTCCAGCTCAGGATCCTCGGAGTTCTGAGATTCATAATCCAAGCTTGTTCCATTGAACATACCCATGTCCATCTCTTGGAGGTCATTCTGATCTTCATCATCATCCATGTCAGGATCATCATCAGCATTTACGTCACCATTAATTAGATTTCTCTTGGACACATCATCCTTCCCATACTTTCTAGGTTCAGAGATTTTATTTTTATTGGCCATAGAATCTTCACATATGCAGGTAGAGGGATTCTCATGAAAGACACCCCTACCTGGTCTAACCTCCTTTGGCTCCCCCATGAAGCCTATCTGGAAAGTACGAATACCAGAAGCAAAATCTTCCCAAGTCATATTATTTCTGCTCAAGAACAACCTATAGAGCTTTTTAGCATTTGGACGGATAGTTGGTTTGTGCCCAAAGTATCTCCTACAGGAAATCTCAGAAAGTTAATCAACGGGTATAGGAAAAAATGACCACGTGAATACAGAAGAGAGAAGCAAATGAAAGACCATATACCTTCGCCCTGCTAATATTTTAGCCATATTACCATTGTTGTTGGTCACAAATACATCACTTTCATCACAAACAATGAAGTCCAGTGCAGCCATGCGAGAAGAAAATGTAGAAAATGGCTCTAATTCTTCCTTGGTAGCAATGGTGTCTTTTGAATGGAAGTTAGGAAATAGTGCTTTGAGAGGTGCCAATGTTTCTTCCCCACCATAGACTATCCCTGATGCAACATATATATGAACATCAGCACCATACCCCAATGCTCTTAGCATGAGACCAACTTCTTCTGGGGTTAATGGGCATCTTCCCTGTCTCCTTGCCTTATCAGGGTTTCTTCTCTGCAATTCAATAAAAAATGTTCCTCATATTGTTCACTGGGTCAATATATTTTAATTATTATTATTATTATTTTAAAAAGTTAGACCCAAGGTTTATCACATAATAGAAATCATTTCCACAACATAATGTCAATTTTCTTACCACCAAACTACCAATGGGTTAAAGAATTTTTCAGATCTTTAAGGCATGCTAATTCACTTTGTGAATTCATCCTGTTAGGTTTATGTGCACTATGTAATCATAAATAATGTCTACCATGCAATTGCTTATCCATTCAAGCATAAAAATAATACCCTGAAACTAAACAAGATACTTATATTTAATCAAAATTTATCGCCAAGCTTTGATCGTGGTTTAAGTGTAATAGAATTCAAAACATGTGAGCCTTACATGTAGTGTCTTCCATCTCCTCCTTATTGCACCCAGTAGTTTTTGTTCTTTCTCTCCTCCACCATAGTTGCATCCAGAGAATGCAAGCATATCAGGTTCAAATCTGTAACAAGAAGAACTAGTCATATTCAGAAAAAATAGCAATAGTTTTCCTTGTATATAATTGCATTTTAAAAATAAAAGCCATTGCCTATTCCGATTAATTACCATTCAATTTAAAATGATCGTGACTTATTCAGCCATCCCACATGCCAACAGTTGGTCAACCACTAAAGGATGGGTTATTAAACACAGCTTTAATCTCATTGCAGTACGTAAGCCACTAAGGGCTGAGACATGACCGTGAACAGTTTTGGTGGATATTATCAGTATATCTATTTGTTATTTGTTATAAGTGATTTGAGCATGTGAATCGAATGTGAATAATGACCAGATATTATTTCATAAAAAGAAAAACGATAACCAGATGGTAAAGAACCTAAACTGAACCAGTCTACCTCAAGTGCAGTGCAATATAATGATTGCTTCTCATCCTCATTCGATCAACCAATTTTTTACCCATTGCTACTATTGGGTCTGTAAACCTTAAAGCATGGTAATTGACTCTACATCTCAACTTCTGATAATCTGTATCCAACCTGTTAGCAAGCCTGTAGTCAAACTTGGTGAGCTGGACAGCCTGCCACAAAAGAAGCAAATAAAATATAGTTTCCGGATAATCAAATATCAAATCATTTACTATATAAACATAATCAGAAAAGGGAAATTTGAAATTAAAGCGTTAATACATGCTTAGTTTACGTGAAAATTATTTGAACTTAATTCCCATAACACCAGCACATTCAAACACTTCTAAACTGTTGAAAAGCTACAAAGTGATAAATGTATTAGATGTATAAACGTGTAATGAATAGGCAGATGTGCACCATGCAAAGGAACAGGGATTAAAGCAATAAAGCAACAGTTGATGTTGAATAATGCTTTCATTTGCTCCCAAACAGCTTTGACATCTTTTGCAATCTCAAGTGCATAACATATCCCATCTTGGTTAACCAAAAGTGACCCCTAAAAGCAAGAAATATTAAAGAAAATATAAAGAGTTAAGCTGATCTTTTCTGATATAAGAGGAACCCCAAGTTGAAAGCTATTTGGCTGAAGCGTGAAAACTCAGAACCTACATGGGCTGAAATTTGAAAACTCGTAATTTGAAGGTTTAATTAATGTATGTTAAGGTTTGTTTGCTAAAATTAGACTAACGAGTTTAAAATCAAGGACTGTTGAGGTATAGTGACAGTATCTGTGAACAATTTAAAGCATTTTGAGGCAAATTCAAGAAAGAATGATTTGGATTGTGCGTATGTTCTGATAAGATTTTTTTTTTTGGCCAGGTATGTTCTGATAAGATGGCCTAGTTGATATAAGATTCAGATAAGGATTAAAACAAAAGAAAAGGAAGAAGAGAGATAGCCTACCTTATTGTCTACGGTAATTCAAGCATCATATTTGAGGTTCAAATGCATCAGATAACCCAAGAGACAATAACTTGCTGATGAGAACTCATGAAGTGATCATTCTCAAAATTAAATATAAAAATATTTTATCTAGGAGAGTTACTATAAAATCCATCCCATAATTCTAGTGCTTGATACATAAGAGCTATCGACAACGAGTTAGATGCCTCTTACAACTTAAACCACAAGCTAGACTCAACAGCACCTATTAGAACAAAAAAAGTCCAATTGAGATCTATGATAAATTGACAATCAGACCAGTACTTCTATATGATACCAGGATTCTATATTACCATGAAATTGAGGATATAAAGAAAGACAATATAAGGAAACTTCCCAACTAAACATGTTGATGAGATGAGAGAGAAAAGGCAAGTCAATCAAGTATCATTTAGTAATAAAATGGAACCTACTGATTTAAGTATTTGACGCTTTCCATGCAACAGATAGCAATCAAAGTCGGAGATGAAGATAAATCCACCAATCAACATAGAAAATAAAATGTTGCATAATAAATTGGTCACAAGAAAAGTTCTTAGAAATCTAAAACTTACTCGCTTTTTCAAAAGGACAGGTAGTATACGGTTGATATAACATCTTTCATTGCACTTCCTTGGAACACGCATGGTATATGGAGTTAACATTTTCCCTCCCTTTGTTGGGAGTTGCTTGATAATTTTGACATCTTTTGATAGATAAGAGATAAACCAATCAACATCAAAGATTTGAGAGAAGTTACTGCAAAAGGCAAAGTATGGCATTACTTAACATTTGAAAACGTTCATCACCAATAATTGATACTTAGAGAGCTAAATCAAACTACTCTGAGAGAATTTCAATCAAAGGTCAGAAAGAATATGTTTCCTCCATAACTGACCTAGAATCTTTCCAGTAAGATTTTTGATCCAACTTTGGAACGACAAGAGTAGTATTCAAAATTCGTGCAGCAACAACAGCATCTGTAATCTGCCAGATGCAGAAAGGAAAATGTTGATATTGAAAGTAGAGCATGCAAATGAAGACATTTTTTTTACATCATACACAGCAGTAAATTTCCCTAGTTCCAATCAGAATAAGTTTCTAAACAGTGATTGTACTGCTTTACTAAGTCTAGGTTTCGTGGCAAACAATAGCATTCAAAATATTGTTAATACTTAAAGAAAGGCTTGAAGGAGAAACTAATGACAGTTTACGGATTGGTTATCATCTAGAAAATGAGAATTTACAACTTCCTTGGAGGCTCCATCATTCCAATCATTACGAGTATTGGATCCGAAACCAGGGATTTAAAGTAAGTCAAAGGTTTCAAAATTAATGTAAAGCATCCATGAGCAGGAGAATGGACAAAATGGTGCCAAGTATTTGTGCAACCTTTTTTCAGTGCAGACAAAAATTCTTCTAGTTTATTTTGTTAATACTTAATACTTCTCCAAGTTCAACAATTTAGTTCTATTCTGATCATAAGCTATTCAACTTACTATGAGAACAGTAGTTGATTTGACTACTTCACTCTATTGTAAATCTGATTCGTCATATATCTATTTGTTTCTTCTGCTTCTGTAATCTATCTGTTTACTTTACATATATAATAATTTCGAATACTTGAATCATTAATGTTAGAACCATGGATCCTTTAGAGGGGTTAAAAATGAAGCTAGAAATACTTGCTTGACTATACTAATGACCGAAGTTCAGAAATATTACCCCCGTCCTTTGCTGATTCAAACCTCCACTGGTCGCAATCATCAAATATCGATTTGGTTGCGTAATCACTTGAGCATCTGCCACGGGAAAACCATAGTTGCTGGTCAAGTTTATATGCATAAAATCAAATAAAAACAGCATTTAGGCACTCGGAGTATCGAGGCACGTTCTCCAAATTTGGAATGAGTATTTTTACGTTGCAACACTTCAGTAATGAATTGATCAGACATATTGCAATGAGATACGCACCTTGAAACTTGGAGCTTGCATCGCTGCAGCTATGGAAAAACTCGGAATTTCTAGAACTCCAGATATCGCGATCTACCTTTCCTCCACCGTTCTGGTTATTAGAAATTAAAACAACAACAACAAAACCGCCGAATTAATATCCAAAAAGAAATCTCACAACAAGTCGCAAGAACAAACACAGATAGAATCCAGCTAGCTGAACAAATCATATGAACCCTAACCGGAACGTTAAACACAGGTCCTCCAATCGCATCATCTTTTTCAACTTCAATCTACACAAGAATTCCGGTCAAAAGAGGTCAGTAATTCCACACATTTTTCATCACAAATTACATCTGCTTGTGCTCGACAGAAAGAGATGGATATCGTACCGATGACTGGCGGCGACTTTTATGAAGATGATCGTTGTCGATGGGAGAAGGAGCTAAAAGCGAAAGGAGAATGAAGAGAATGAGCATAGCAGCGGCGATGGCAGAAATGAGCGGAATCAGAAAGCGGAAGCGCTGGTGATAGTGGTGGTGGCGCCGCCGCTGAAGCGCCATTTACGCGGGAACGACGACGGAGTATTGTTGAGCGCGTTCGTTGCTTAAAACTTAAAAGCGGAGCAAATAGAGAGAGAGGAAGGGAGGAAATTGAAAGGTAAAAAGGTAAAAATGGATTTCTGTATCATTTTATAGAACATTAAAAGTTTGAGCTGAGAATCATAACATAACATGATGGCGACGATGAAGGAGTGAATCGTGCAGCATTGCCGCTAGGCGTGAGTGAGTGTGGGAAAAGGCACAAGAAGCAGCACAAAATGAAAGAAAGGCGTTATGCGATGGGTTGGTTAGAACTTAGATCTGTAGCTTTTCAGGCAGAGATATGAAAGCTCATCGCTACAAAATGACCAAATAAAGATGTTATACAAAAAAAAGCCAAAATTTCCATTTTGGTCCCCAAAATTTATATCAAATTTCAATTTCATCCCCAATCATTTTTTGCAATCAATTTTGTTTTCAATGTTTCTCCAAACTTTGCTCTTAATTTAACTAAATATTAACTAGTGATATGTAACATAAAATTGATAAAAAAAAAACTTAAATTCTAATTTAAATTAAAAAATAAGATGTTGACTATTGTTACTTTATTGAATGAAGTTAATCAAAGAATCAAATGGATCAAAATGTAAAATATTAAGAACAAATTTGATTGCAAAAAAAGATTGAGGATGAAGTTGATAAATGGTATTAAGTTTAAGAACTAAATTAATACATTCACCAAGAAAAACAAAGAGGAGAGAGAGAGAGAGAGAGAGAGAGAGAGAGAGAGAGAGAGAGAGAGAGAGAGAGAGAGAGAGAGAGAGAGAGAGAGAGAGAGANGAGAGAGAGAGAGAGAGAGAGAGAGAGAGAGAGAAAAAAAAGCCCGCCCCAGAAAGGACTTTGGGCTTCTCTGACCCTTCCAGACAGTTTTCTCGGTTTTGACACTCTGCCTCCCTCACTCTATTTTTTCTCATGAGTCTTTTCTTTTAGATGTCTTTCTTGTTCAAGAGGGTTTTATCTAGATTCAATTTGTATAATTGTATCTGTGTTTAGTTGGAGTGAGACTGTTTTTTATTGAGAATACCTATATTATAAGGTCTTAAACTTAAGATCACGGTATTAATTATTAAATCACTTGTTGCTCAGACCAACCCTATGTTAATAACTTAATATATCAAACCAAATATAATGCAATGCAAAATAGGCTATTTGTGTTAGTTAAAATAATCTTAATAACGAAATGAGTAAGCATATATAATAAGCTAAAATTCAGTATAAAAGGCTAAAGTGTATGATGTTTTTTTTTTTTAATATGTTGTTGAGTGTTGACTGCACTAATGTATTTGTCACTTGTGTTTATAAGTTCTTTTGCAGGAATTAATACTTCCGCACATTAAATTTCATTGCTTGGTTTTCTTTTACTTTCTAGTCGATGCAGACAGTTACTTGTTTAATTTGAAGTTGTTTTATTTTTAAAATATTTGGCAAACTCTGGTAATCAAATGTACTATGATCGATGCACAACGTGATTCCTGATCACGCAAATATTGAAGCATGTAGTTTTGGCCAGTAGTGTTTTGATGTATTTGACTTTTTTTTTTTAAATAATTGATCAGCATTCAACAACGGTGGGTATCTGGGGAAGATAGACCTCAGCCTCACTGCAACAATGAGACAGGTTTAGCAGAGATAACATATTTAATTAGAAGTTTTTGCTGTCATTAATTAACACAAGTCTAGTTCTCAGATTTTATCCTTTTGTGAGATTCAAGTTTGTCACATTATTTATTTATTTATTTATATTTTTATTAATTTATTTTAACTTGACTAACGTTGTTGCTTGATTCCTTCCGGAATCCAATGTCGTGTAATTGTAACATCTATAAATGGAATTATGGAAGTCCAACCTATCCCATGTGGGAAACAGACTGGGGAAATAGCGAATCAAACATGGATTGGTATTAAAGGCAATATATTCAGCTTAAAACTTGTGTACTTAACTATTTGGTACTTTCGAACAGTTTTTTACTTATTTTGTTGTAAAATGATTGTTCAGCCCAAAATTTAGCAAATATTCCGTGTTTAGTATGCGTTTATCAAGTTACTATACGCATTTTTAACTCTACTTTCAAATAGGATGATCTATAGATTGTTAAATGGACTCTCGTATCGATCATGAGAAATTTGAACTGAGTTTTGTTCCGTGATATGAAATTATGCTTTCTCGTATACCAAATTTACTCGTTAATTATATTTTCTGCCACCTTGAAGAAGAACGGAAGGCAATTACTTGTTCATGCCACACATGCAGATATTGATATTTTTAGTTTTGTTTTTTGGAGATAGAGATTGATATTTTCAGTTGGTGATTAGGAAGGGGATGCAATGCAGCAAACTGACTAACAAGATTGGAAGACTACCATTCTAATTTTTTGGAGTAACAATAACCACAATAATTTTTTTTTTTCTATTTGGATCATTTAAAATATTTTATGGGTAAACTGAGTAGTTTATACCATTTCATATATTATATATATATATTTAATTATATTTTGATCATTATTGAACTATTGAATGTTGAACTAGTGTCTCAATTGGTTCAATGTGGGATCTAATTTAAAAAACATTGTACAAATCCTTATACATTATATCTAGTCAGAATTTTATGAAAAAAAAAACAGTTATCAATACTACTAAGTAACATAATTTCTCAGTGTTTCTAGAGACAAAAGACCATTGAGCCTTGCCACAGTGGTGATCAGTGAACTCTGAGTTCATCCATTTCTGTTTTTCAATATATTGCTCTGTTTTTCTCAGTTCTTTCCGTAAAATCACTTGGCTTTAATATCGCACAACTAATAGTGTCATGGATCATGATGACTGAACACATGTTTAGGAATGCACAATACCGTTTGGAGTTGCAAGAAATTTTGGCTGATGTGCATGATAATATAGAGTCCGTGTTCTAGAATTTCTTTGGGCTTAGGCCCCTTTTCTGTACCCAAAAAAAAAAAGAGTATGATCTTATTATTGGAGACTGCATGATTTCTGAATTCCTGATTTCATAGCCAAATATTTGAATTTATATATCAATTTTATATTAAACCTAAGGGCGTTTAGTTTTTTCCACTCTTCATATGTGAACAACAAGAAAAGAACAATGTGGACGTCTGGAAGATACCACTATTCTGTAAATATATAGCATTGTAACTTACATATGTACTATGAAAATGACTCTGGAAGATACCACTATTCTGTAAATTCTAACATCAGCCGGCCAGTACTCATAGTATGATTTGATTTGTTCACTATAAAAGTTGGCCAATAGTTCAATTCAGTTTGAATATATACTACTCATAGTTACTTATAATTTTACTCGTTCCATTCCATCGCAATATCAAATTATTATAACCAGCTGATCATTAGAATGGAAGTTGAAACAATCTCCAGACACTGCATCAAGCCCTGTTCTCCAACTCCAAAACATCTTCAAATCCACAAGCTTTCTCTCTTGGATCAATTTGTTCCTTCCATCTATACACCCATGATACTCTTCTATAGTAATAGTACTACTAATTGTGATCATCATCATGATCATCACAGATTGCAAGTGCTAAAACAATCCTTATCACAAGCGTTGACCACCTTCTACCCTTTGGCCGGAAGAATCAAAGACAAATTCTCCATAGATTGCAACGACCAAGGTGTGTCCTACACTGAGTCCAAAGCTAATTTCAGTTTGTTGGAGTTTTTAAACCAACCCGGTAAGTTACTATCGTCATTATTACACAAATTCCTTCCTATCATCCAGCCAAATAATTGGGTCGAGTCATCATCAAATAATGAAGGAGTCCACGTGGCCATGATACAAGTGACCACATTCTCATGCGGTGGCTTAGCCATTGGTGTTATCATGTCCCATAAGATAGCCGACGGAGTCACAATGAGCTTCTTCCTCAAATCTTGGGCCGCCATGGCTCGTAATAGTAAGGCTCCTGATCCTCTGTATGCGTCTCCTACTTTCCATGCTGCACCTTCCATTTTTCCCCTCAATCATGATGCACGCGATTCCATTTTTGAAGGAGGTTTTATGGCTGTGTGTGGGCCCTTCTTGAAATCAGGTTTGAAGCAATATGCATTTACCTACGAATTTTCATATAAAGGAATAAATAGTTATTACTTTTTCAAAATTTTGAAATAAATTTGTATTTTTAAAATAGAAATTTCATTTTTAAAGTGCTATTAGGCACTTATTAGTATTACCCATTAAATATTGTTAGTGGACTATCAATAATTTTTTTGGCCAAAACTTCAAATTGGTCTCTCATGTATGGGATAAATTTCAAATTGATCTATTATATTTCATTTGTTTTTGGTTTTATATATTTTTTTAATTTTTTAAATTGGTAAAAAAATACTGAATGTGGTCATATATATCTTGTTTTAAGTTCAAATGTAATGAATACGAAGTTATGGATTTCTTTTGACTAATACTTTAAGGCCTAATACAAACAAGGTCAGATCGAGTCTAAAAAATGAATAACTCTTTTTGCGGTCAAAGAAACAAACTCGGTTATATTTTTATCGCTTTAAATTCGTACGCCACCCGTTTAAAATTATGTGCTAACTCTTGAAGAGTTATTTCTCTCTATCTAATTGAGATTATTAACAAATGAGATCAAATTGTCTCTTTTGAAAGTAAGTTTGAAATCAATTTAAAAAGTTATAAAAATATCTAGGACCAAACTAAAATATATGAAAGAAAAGAGATTAGTTTTAAATCTACCCCATATTTTTTTAAGGGAATGTATAGAAAAAGCACCCTAGCTTAAGCTAAGTATTTCTTGGATTGGATATTTTTGTCTCGAGATTTGTTATTGGATTAGACATTTTTGCCTCGAGATTTGTGTTAGGGTGATTACCCTTTTTTTTTAATGTTCCTTGACGTGATCTAGATTTAACTCAAACATTTTTTTCTTTTGAAAACAGGCAAAAGCACCACAAGGAGGTTCTCGTTTGGACCAGCGGAATTGGAGAGACTGAGAGCTCAAGCATCGAGTTTCGAAGCTCCGAATCCCACACGTGTGGAGGCTGTGTCAGCACTCATATGGAAATGTATGACGTCAGCCTTGAAGGCTAAGTGTACATTGGTGACGCACTCAGTTAACCTGAGACGGAGGGCAGTTCCGACTTTTCCAGAATCCTATATGGGTAATTTCCAGTGGGCAGCGTCTGCAACCTCAAGCTCAAGTGATGATGACGTGGCGAAGTTGGTGATTAAATTGAGGGAAGCAATAATAACGAAAGTAAACGGAGAGTTTGTGAAGAGTTTAAAAGGCGAAGGAGGGAGAGTGAAATATGGTGAGGCGTTGAAAGAGATGGTTGAGGAAACGGCCAGTTTGTTAGAGTCAAAGTCAAATAGTCATGGTGTGGCTTACGTGGCATATTCGAGTTGGTGTAGGTTTGGGCATTACGATGTTGATTTTGGGTGGGGAAAACCCACGTGGGCCACGTGTACGGGTTCGTCTGAGTCTGATCGTGTGTTTGTTAACGGCGTCGTTTTGATGGATACACCGTCTGGCGATGGAATAGAGGCTTGGGTTTATTTAGAAGAAGGTGATATGGCTGTGTCAGAACAAGACAAGGACCTTCTTGCTTTCGCTGCTTTAGATTTAAATCCTCTTCTATTGAACACCTTATCTCACCATACATGATACATTGTTTATCATTGTTGAATCTTCATATTCATCATTCGCGTTTTTGAGATTTGGCCGGATAAAAGACTGTTTGTCAAATTAGATTAATATAATTTTGGATTTTATGTCCTTAAATCATTGGTTAAGATGTATGGAGCACTGGAAAAGCATCTTGAATCCTTTGCATTCAAAGTCTCTAAAGTTGTTTGCTGTAAGAATGTTTTCACAATTCACGTCAAAAGGTATTGTTTCATTCGATGTAACAGTGTGTTTTATAAGATGAAGTCGCTACGTGTCAAGATCATAACGAATTAGACAAAATCGGGTGATCAGAAATTGCCTGAATGCACATAGAGATATGCAGATTCAGACAATCTAACTTCTTGGGAAAGCAATCAAAAATTATTTTTTTGAAAGAAAAACTTACAATTTTATTTATTAGTTTTATTGTTTTCCTAACTCTTAAAGTAAACCGATAACGTTTAATTAAATAACAGTTGTTGTATTTTCCCCTACTATGGTAATACAATCTGATTGACTAGAAGTCTATTTTGATTGGTTTCAATTTAATTAAACGTGTACCTTGCTTCATCATTTTTTTTTTGGTAGACCTTGCTTCATCATTTTCGTCTTAAGGAGGGGGTTTTTTTCTCCCCCCAAAGGAAGCTTCTTTTTTTTTGGCCAGAAAAGGAAGCTTCTTCAGTCTTTACTTTTTAGTACTTTAAAATTCAGTTTGTAGTACTTTAACATTCAGTTTTTAGCACTTCCAAGTTTGCTACTTTTTGTTAGATTCCTGCAAGCTTTTTCTTTAAACTAACAATCTTGTTGATGCTTCAGTTTCAACGTTTTGTTTAAGCTTCAATTAAGATTCTTTCATATGATTCAAACCGCTCATTTATGAATATTAGTTCGATCATTAATTCATTAGTTTATGGCCAACCAATCCAACAGTTCAATTCAGTCCAGTTTCAATAATATCGGGTTGTAGTACAAATTATTTTAAAACAGGAAGACAAATATCAGAATTCATTAAGTTATCCTTTGAGTATGTGATACTTCTAATACTATGCAAGATTGACCTCAGATATACGCAAGACGCAACTAACCATTTTCAAATTACTTCCATCGTAAAGATATAAACATGGTCCAAGAAAAAAAAAGAATGAACAAATAAAAGCAAAATAAACTATAAGCTATGAAGTAGATACACAGACATAAGACATGACATGAACTTGAATTTGAACTGGGACCCAAACGCATCAAATTTTTCAAAATTACATGACATGACACTAAGTATGCCCGCATACACACACATATATATATACTAGGGACTTTACGTGCCCTAACGGGCACGTAAATATGTATGTAAAATAAATAAGGGATTAAATTGTTAACTTAGTAAAGAAAAAGAGACCAAATAGTAAATTTTCTCTTATTTTTAATTTCATAGACTATATAGTTTTAAACATAGACGACTAAAAAGGGGTGGAGCCATATAATATAAGATATATATTAATTCTAGTAGTAGAAAAATAAATAAACTAATGATTTCTAAATTTTGATAAAAACTTAAAAAATTACAACATATGACATGTGTCATGTGTCAATTTTTTTTCTATTGTTCACTGTGTTGGAGCCAAAAAAAAAATAGTTTGAAAATTCTGATACACATGGATATGCATGGAGCATGTCATATTGTATCATCCGCGTGTCAGACGTACACTTGTCAGACACAGCGTCACTCCATCAAAATGAACTGAACTGTCGGTGCTTTATAGACTGTAAGTGAACAGCAAACTCATAAAGCACGTCAATCTGAACCAGAGCTTCATTCCCTCAACGGAGCTCAGCTATCAAGCCGTCAAATGTCTGCAAGTGGGAAAAAATAATTTGGCCACTTGGGGTAGGCACGCTTATATAAGTTGATGCAAACAGTATCACGCTGTTCCAGAACCCCATTGAAAAGGCACTTCATCGCCCCTGAGCCAAATATAAATAAATATTGAAGAATGTCACAGATATATTTGAAACTACAAGCCTAACATGCATAGACTACAAGACATAAAATACTCACCACCCAAAACAACAACAATAATATCTACAGCCCTTGATGTTCAAAATGATGGACGATTATCATTCAAGTTTATAATAATTAATCAACATTGCCCATGGAATCATCAAGGAAATCACATTAAGATTGATGAAAAGAACTCTAATATAATCAACATACCATGTGTACCAACAGGTTCTTTAATCCGCCCTCGTAGACCACATTTGGTATAGAGTTCCACCGGCTGCAATCACCATCCATAATAAGGAATTCTTATTAGAGTGAAAAATGAAAACAAATAGTTTCTCAGTGAGACAGATTTAAGTCATGATCTGCACAATCATTCGATCAAAACCCCAACATTCTAGAAACTAGGTAATAATTTCTTACCTTAAACCATCTTACGTCCTCTGGGTTATAAAACATGTGTCTTACAGAAGCTTTACGTTTTGAAACTCTCTGGGGATAACTGCACCACAAAACATAACAAATTTCAAATATCCCAAACACATTCTCTTGCCATTTTATAAAGACCACGTAAATGTGAATTTGACATTTATTATTGCTCTTTTCTTGCCAAAGACAGCAATGTAATCGATAAATCAAATGACCAGAAGATAATGCAAGTAAAACACACCCCGTCAAAATAACCCTCTTAAGAATTATCCTATCTGGATCAATGGATTTAAGTGAACCAACAGCAGCCACTGCAGGTGCAGCATCCTCTTCAGCTTTCTTTAGGACTATCAAAGGAAGTGGAGGAAATGAAATTGGAGCATAAATTGAAGCAACGGAAAAACGACCAGGATGAAGAAACCTCTCCATCTTGTTCTTGTCTGTATTTATGAACTCAGAAGAGAAAACGGGCCTGCAAAGGAATAAGCAAATAAAGAATATCCTTCCTGGAGGGAAAAAATCATATGACATGGTCAATGGAATTGAATACAATACCGGCCAATAAATTGGCGAAATCCAACATGAAATATTAACTCTTCCTTGGATTTGATGGGTGCATCATAAGTTTCATGCTTCTTCACACTGCAGAACATAAAAGAATTCAGTTCTTTAACATTCAGAAAAAACATAAACCTATAAGCTTGTCTATGACTCAATCACAAATAGTGAAACTTACAGAAGAAATTGAAATGCACAAACATACCTGAAATGAAGGAGTGATACTTTGGACTCATGTTGCAACAGGCCACATGCTGTAATAGGGGCAGACTTTGCAAGTACACATAGCTTGGAAGCAGCAGCACAGGGCACTTCCATGATATGCAATCTAGCATATGAGCCAATTGGAGCATAGCCATCCACATTTTCTTGCTCCATTTCTAAAGCTTTAGCAAGAACATATTTTTGTGTTCTTCTGAAATTATCAAATGCAAAAATTCTGGCATAATCTTGAGGTAGAGATTCCTGATATTGTTAAAGAAAATGTCAGATTTTTTGTCTTCAGATAGAATATAACAGTATTAATAATCCAAAATGGAAATATATATATATATATATATATATATATTAGATATACTTTTGGATCCCATGATGAAGTCCTAAAGGACTTTAGTCCTCTATACTTAGCAAAACGCTTCCTAGCTGGAACATCCACAGGTGTATCCACTTCATCTGGAAATTCTGTAATATGAAGGGGGAAAAAGGAATAATAAGAAACCGATCAAAGTTAGAGCGACAACAATATAGCAAAAGATTATCCAATAAGAAAAATGTAAAAATATATAAAGGTAGAGAGATCCATCATTTTCAATAAAAAGGCCACTGGTCAATAATACGAAATATAGAGGAAGGATGTAACCAAAAAAAAAGATAGAGGAAGGAAAGCAAATTACCCTCATCTTCAGCATGTGCTTCTTTCAGTTCCTTTAGTTCATCTTTTATCTTCTCTTTAGTCAAGGTATCTCCTTCCTGCGATGCAACAATAACAGGTTACCCATCCCTCAAATAGATGATATCGATTAAAAAAAATGTCATATGACAGTTTCTTTTTAAACTCAGTATACTGAAACATGCAAAAATAGGTTAACCAGACACCTAGACAAGGACCAAGATAACCATATTTGAACTCGGCATATTGAATAACACATTAAATCATTTTGCCGCAAACATTAATTAATTGTCAATGTGGTAGATTACATAAACAATAATAACTGACACAACAGCGTTTAAAAAAAGGCAACGGTCCTTGTGAAAAACATTAAGATATATCTGTAGCTTGTGAAACAGCTTACCATCATCACTGAATCATTGTCATATTCGTCCTCTGAATCTCCAAATTTCAGGGATGTGTTATCACCATCAAAGTCCAAGTATTTGTTTCCCTCTTGACCATGAAACTTATTTTCCATTTCATCCAACACCATACCATCATCATCTTCATTTTCACTCTCTGATCCCTCATCATCAGTATCATTCACAATCCATGCTGCCTGAAAATTAAAATAAAAGCCACACCCGCATTATTTACATATTAGATATTTGATGAGCAGTAAAATACTTTCTTAAAGAAAAAAGGCATTTTAAAAATATATGTTAAGAGGGACGAAAGGCACTCAAATTAGAGAACACATGAAAGTTTAGACCTGATACTCTGAAGTGCCACGAGGGAGAGTCCTCTTTCTCATCTTTTTGTTATCTCTATCAGCATCAGCCATTTCAGCCTCTGTCGGCCATGTCTAATCATTAGGAATTATGTCAGAAGCAGATCATGGTCCCAAAACATCAAAAAAGCTTCAAATTACAGAGCAAACATTGGTTAAGAAGACAACCAACAACTGATGGCCATTTTGGCTAATAATCAAAGATGACCGTTCCGGTCGCTCCAATACTATAGAAAACTTACAGTGATAAACTACGAAAAGCCTGATAGCAATATTCTATATTGTTCTATAATTTTCAGCTTCAGAGAGTTCAAATTCTCCATAAAAATAGTCCAATAGAAAAGGTTAGCATATAATAACAAGTCACAGCATACAAGTTTAAAAGGTCAAACTTAGCCAAAATAATCATAGTTAAAAGAGCTGTGAGTAAGAAGAGAAAGGTTGTCATAAATGACTTAAAATAATAGAAATGAATTTCATTATTAACCTGCTCTCCGGCAAGAGGATCAGGAATATTCTCAACAAGTAAGGGCTCCTGTTTAAGGGGATCTGGAAGCAGAGAACCAATGACCTAGAACATTAAGAAATAAGGAAAACGATAAGCAAATAAATAGTTTAAAACATAAGCCACTAGATTGATTCAACAGCAGAGATACAATGTATATAATAGCAGCAACATAAAATTCAGGCATGTGAATGTTTGTGAGTTCAGATGGAAAAATAAAATAAAAGTAAGCTTTGAAAAATCAATTGAACGGTTTCTTAAAAAGTCATATATATTAAACAGGACAATCATTAAAGGCATGTGATCCTTATAACTACACCAGGCTCAAGAGAACATATGTTGAAGCTTCAATAAAAAATATGACATAACAAACTAAGAAAACCAAACTAAAACTACATGTCACCGTCAATACCCTGATAGGTCTTTCTAACAACATGCATGTAAGCTTCACATGCTTTTTTTATCTGATCAGTACCCTTAAAAATTTCTCCACAACTGAGTTAACCAAAACAATTTATTCTCTAATAAAATCAAGTCTTTATTACTCCAAATTTCAAGGAACAGATCCTTTTTTCAAACCTCACCTTCAAATGTAAAAGATACAAAAAGTTAAAGACGAGAAAAACTGCCAGGTTTTGGCATAGTTATATGCATAAAGAAGAAACTGCTAGGACACAAAACTACAATATAAAAAAAAAAAAAAAAAGCATATTAAAAGTGCTCAAATCATGATTAATTCCATAGCATATATTAAGTGTCAATACCTCTGCATCGTGCATTTCATCTGAATCCATTAGGTCCTGCTTTTTCCTAGAATTTAGAGGAAAGGGATCCTTAAGTACTTCAATTTTACTCAACTGAAAATCTCCTGCACCTGAAACATGAACCTGAGCCAAAAAAATAAAATAAAATAAATAATACAATTGATAAAGTGCAATTAAAATTGCAATACCATGGACATACTGCTTACCAGTTGGTTCACTGAGAGGCTGTGAACACGAAGATAACCAGTGAGAAGGAGAGTACATTTTCCTGAACTTCCATCTTCAGATACCACTTCAACCTAAATTCAAGAAAAAAATAAATAAATTCAACTGCATATATAAGAAACGATCTCAATTAACTTTACTCCCAAAAATGACTATTTTTTTCTTTTTTTCCATTATATAAAATGTATGACTAGTTATTTAATCAGAAGTTCAAACCTTCTGAGCCATGAGGTAAGGCCGTTGATTTCGCCAGTGAGGAACTTTTAGCCTCTGTTCTTTGAAGAGCCACAAGAACTGCAATTGTAATATTGAAGAGGAAAAAGAAACTAGTGAGTTAGACCATCAAACTGGGCATGTTCATGTTTCGTGCTACAAGATGTGTTTGCAGGCAGCATCAGTAAATTGAAACCAAAAAACACTGGATGAAATCAATACCTTGTGCAGGTCATCCTTGGTATCAGCTGGATAAAATTTGCAATCCTCGGGAAATTCAGAGGCAAGACTAGATGTACAAGTCTTCTTTACTTCATTTCTTTGTTTAAGTTCAGTGGGCAAATTCTGAAGGAATATAAAGAAAAAATTTCAATATAAATATGTATAACCCAATTCAATACCTTCATGTAAACTGTTAAACAAAATTCAGCAGATACCATCTGCCCTCACTTACACGAATGAAGACAACAGTACTTGGCAAACCAAGAGACCTAAAGACAGAAAGGCATTGATTTCCAAATGAATCAATATAGTAAGAATCACTTTCTTCATACACAGAGTTTGCTGATGCCACAAAAGCCATCAGATCAGCTACCTGCAAAGTGTAAGTAGTGTCAGAAAAACAGTCAAGACTTCACATTTCAGTCAACCTCAAATGCATGAAACTAAGCATGCTTGAACATAAATTAATACCTTGGCCATTTCAATACAAGATAGTAGATCACCGTGAGGAGCTTTTAATACCTGGGGTACAAAATTATAGGATCAAGATAATATTAATCCAAAATAAGCCGGAGAAAAGACTTCTGTTAAACCAATAAAATCTATTCATTAATTATATGGAACTCATATTATTAATCATATAGAACTCATATCATATCTTATATGAGATGAGTACAAAAAGCCCTCCCTAACTCACCAAATATAATCCATCATTAAACATTTTCCAAGGAAAGGTACAATAAGATACATGGATACTGAAGACATAATAAGATGACAATCTGACTTACAGTTATTCTTGTCCTATATTCAGATGATGCAACTGTCCCTGACACCATCATAGATTCTTCTTCAGATAATAATGAAAAAAGATCTTCGGCAAGTGAATCTAAATCCACAGAATCAGAAAGCCCAAATAGAACCTGTCATCAATAAAAGGTTAGAACATCCTATAAATGAAAGTTAGGCAGTTACGAGAAAATGAAACAATGAAATTAAACAGCGTTAATAACAGTATCCAATGAATGTTAAATTCACTTCAACAGAACTCTAGGAAGACTTACAATTACTCTAGGAGGATTTCTTGATCCACTTAGTTCTCTTCTCTCTTTCATGAGGGATGCCCTTTTCTGGTCACGTATCTGAATTTACAAATTCAGTGAGGCAATTACATTAATACAACACAGGGGGAGGCAGCAATAGAGCAAGAGAGCAAAATAAAGAGAGTACCATTTTACTTCTCTGTATACGAGCTGCACGAGCTCCCTTGGCATTGTTGCTCTCTGTTCTTGCAATAAAGTTCTTCTCTAGAGAACCAAATTCAACAACAAAACATGAAAGAAATTTATGTAAGATAATAAGTGATAAAATGAAGAGGAAGATGAAGGCATGATTTTACATCAAAGGTAGGATGATACTCCAGTTGCAAAACCAAAACCCAACTTGATTAGCATGAAAAATCAAAAGAAAAATCCTGAACTTCTTTAAAGAAATAAGATCAACAAATATCTCCAAAAACACTTCAATATGTGGGATAAATTTAAACCTTTGACAGAGGTTCTATGAAGATTTCGAGAAGATTTAGAAGAGAAGCGGGACTTGTGACGCTTATTGACTTGATCTCGGGTCCCTCCCATGCTGACCACAGTTCTGAAATCCTATTTACCCCTGTTTGGAACCAAATAAAACATAAATTCATAACTTGATTATCCACACAATATGTACCAAACCAAAGAGAAACTACAAAGTTTGAAAGTTCTTCATAATGCATAACAAATAACTCCAACAAAATACAAATTCCAATCTAACATTCATCTCAAGTTCAAACACTAAAGCAAATGTTGATTTTCAAGCTTGTAAAGTGCAAAAAAAAAAAAAGAGGAAAGAGAGCGAGAAAACGCACCAGGCACCAGCACTGTAAAACTATGAGAGGCAGAGAAAGCTTCGGTCTTCGTCTAGAAAGGCAGAGGCAGCGGTAAGAAACAAAGCCACCGGCAACGGCGAAACAGAGCAGAGGAAGCGGCGGCAGCTCCCAGTCGCAGGGTTTTATTTTTAAGTTCGCAGGAAGGCAGAAGAAACTCGGGGTAAGGGTTTTGTAAATTTAAGATGTATATTTTAATAAAAATTTAATAAGTTCTGAAAGTATATATTTAAATATTAATATTAATATTAATATTAATATTAATATTAATATTAATATTAATATTAATATTAATATTTAATAAATTTTAATGTCTATAAAAATATGATTTTTTTCTCAAAAAAAAATGATTTTTTTTATTTTTTATTAAAAATATTATAATTTTATATCATTATCTGACCGAATTTTTAAATATTTAAAAAACTTTAAATTAAAACATCTAAACTTTTAATAAAATTATACATATGTTATATATCATTATCATTATCCACTAATATTGTTGGCTAAATTGCAGGAAAGTCTTTTAAATTCTCAACTTTGTTTACTTTGAATTTTAAAAGTGAATAGTTAGAGCCTTTCAATCTAATTATTTGAAAAAAATTAAAAGACTCGAAGTGAACAGAAAAGTAAAAAATTTAAAGGATTTAATTGTTATATTTTAAAACTTAAAAGTCTTAATATAATATAGTTAAAACTCAAGGACAAATCTATGAAATTATCTTAAGTTTGTAATTCAATTTTAGATTAGATATTAAAAATGCACTTTTTTATTTTTATTTTCTTATATATGTAAATTATTTAATTATTATAATATTATTCATAAAACAAAATAACTAAAATAAGATAATAAAAGAATTCATCACAATAACGAATATCAGAATACCCTCTTAGTTAAAAAAAACATTAAATAATTAATATTTTAAAAAATAAAAATAAGTATAATTTCAATTTTTACAAAGATTAAAATTTTATTTTGATTTTATTTTTCTTGATAAGTTCTATTTTTTACCGATTACTATCATCGAAAAATAAGATTAAATTAAGTTCAAAAGTAAATTTTTTATTTTATGAAATTGATTATACCTATCTCATTTCGAGTCTAAATTTAATGAAAATCAAAATTATGCCTTACTCTAATTTATGTTCAATTGTGACATTGATAAACGAAATCAAATAAAATTTTTAAATTTAATATTAGTGTTTTGACAAAACCTACTTTTAAAGTATTTATTTATAACTCATAACTTTAATTTTGTTACATTTAGACTTAAAAAGAAATATAACCAACTTTATAAAATGAGGGGCTCACTTTTGGACTCGATTTTAGGTTTGATTTAATCTCGTTTGTTGACGATTTTAATTGGATAAAAAAAACGCATAAAGAATAACTCGTACTTCAATTTTATTGTATGTGGACTTAAAACAAGAGATATATGACTATATTTAATAATTAAGAAATAAGAACCCATCATTGAACTTATTAAAAAAATATTAGAAACCACAGCATAATTGTTAGAAATATTAAATGCTAAAATAAAATAAAAAAAGGATAAATTACACAAAAGGGCCCTGTAGTTTAGCCTCATTTCAGATAGGTCCCTGTGGTTTAAAAAGTGTCAAACTGGGACCTTGTGTTTCCTCCGTTAGCAAATAGGGTCTCAGGTTGTTTTTTTTCCATCCAAATTAATAGAACTAGATTAGAATAAATAAAACAAACTAAAAAAAGACCATTTTGTAATTTGAACCAAAATGCAAAGGGTAGAGAAACCCATGATCTGCGTCACTAACCTTCATCTTCAGCACCTTCCTTCTCCTTCTCCTCTCCTTCCTTCCATGGCCTCTCCGACAAGGAGATCAGCGTTCTCAACAATTGGGAGAAGAAATTCGAGGCTAAGATGAATATACCAATTTTACCATTATGGGCATAATCCAACCTTTCAGATAAATCAATCTATCCATAAATCCCACGCCAACATAGATAATAATAAAATTACTTCAATTCAGCATCTTCAATATACAAGCCTTCTTTACTATTTCCTCTCACCACCAAAAATAATATTTTGGGACACAAAACTCCAACCATGAGCAAAAATCTAAAACATGACATTGCCCAAACCCAAATACAGAATCCTAAACCCAAGGAATACGAAACAATTCACAGAGAAAAGCGTTGCAAGCTGTGAACTAGACATTAAACACTAAACCCAAACAATTATCACTATGAACTAAACAAACCACAAATCCCATAGAACAACCGCATCCAATTATTTTCTACCTCGAAGAAGTAAAACAAAAGATCAAATTTCAAGTCCAAAATTCCAATTTACCATCCAGATGAATGATACTAAATCGATCAATAC
The DNA here is from genome assembly GCA_003254925.1 of Chamaecrista fasciculata. NCBI lineage: Eukaryota > Viridiplantae > Streptophyta > Magnoliopsida > Fabales > Fabaceae > Chamaecrista > Chamaecrista fasciculata. The sequence goes on from QANZ01004973.1 coordinate 342,951, forward strand.
ATATCAGAGAATAGGAAATAAATCTTAAGAGAAACCTTTGAATGTCTTTCTTCTGAGCCAACAAGCATTCCAAATGTACTCTTTGCAGAACACATGACCTTTTTGGCAACTCAGAGGATCGATGAAAGGCTTCAAGCAGAGGCAGCAAGCATCGAAGGGCTTAATCGAGTCCTTCCCAAGCCTCTCCTTATGAGTCATGGTCGAGTTTGACACTTTTTAAACTATAAGGATCCTATCTAAAATGGAGTCAAATCACATGGCCCTCGTATAATTTATCCATAAAAAAATATTAAGGATCAAAACAAAATTTATAGTAAATATTGAAAATTAATTTTTTCCTTAGTAAAAAAGTAACACGTGAAATTTGAATATCTCACGTGAGCGTTATCTGAAATTCAAGCATACATGGATTTTTTTTTTTTTTTTTTTTNTTTTTTTTTTTTTTTTTTTATGAGAGCATCCATGGATTAAACTTTAAACACCTCCACAAGAGGTGATTAGATGATTTTTCTTAAGCCAGAAATGATGAACACGGTGTGACAATTTTAAGAGGTTGGGAATGAATCCACATAAAGCCTTGTGCTTCTTCCAATTCCATTCCTTCCATTACGTCTTTGATTAACCCCATTAGTCTTCAGACTTCAATTCAAGGACTTGTTCTTCCTTTGTCGCTCACAGCTTTCTTCATTTATCTTAGTCACAGATATCATGCTCGTTCTGCCGCCACAGCTTCCCACTCAGTTCCGTTCGGCTTCAATCCACACCCATCGTTTTCCGATCTATCGCCACCGTTATGTCTTCCTGCCGTCGCTATCCGCCGTAACCGCTTGTTCAACTTCCATCTCCGCCGATTTCCCTCTTTCTTCGTCGAGACAAACTGATTCCGACAATCTAATTGACCTCGTTTCCCTCCCAAATCCTCGTTATGACTTCAAGCCACTCCTTCGTTTTCTCTCCGATTCATCCTCCTCCTTCGATGGCGCCATGGAGGCAGCGCCGACCACCGCGGACGGTGCTTCTCCTACTTCGCTTGACCAAACCGAGTTACAGCTCGCTGAATCTTACCGAGCAGTTCCACTACCACTCTGGCACGCGCTCCTCAAATCTCTGTGTTCTTCTTACGATTCTATTGGCTTGGCATATGCTGTTGTTTCTTGGCTTCAGAAACACAATCTCTGCTACTCATACGAGCTGCTTTATTCGATTCTTATACACGCCCTTGGACGCTCCGAGAAACTTTATGAGGCTTTTCTGCTTTCTCAGAAACAAGCCCTTACCCCACTGACATACAACGCCTTAATTGGTGCCTGTGCTCGTAACGGTGAGCTTGAAAAGGCTCTAAATCTAATGTCCAGGATGCGTACTGATGGTTTCCAACCAGATTTTATCAATTACAGTTCCATAATTCAGTCTCTCACTCGCTCTAACAGAATAGACGCTCCCATCTTGCAGAAGCTTTATAGGGAGATTGAAAGTGATAAAATTGAGCTTGACGGGCATCTCTTGAATGATATAATCTTAGGTTTCTCCAAAGCCGGTGATCCTAACCTAGCTATGCATTTTCTAGCCATGGCTCAGGGTACTGGCTTGAGAGCCAAATCTGCAACTTTGGTTGCTGTTATATCAGCATTGGGAAAATTAGGTAGGACTGCGGAAGCTGAAGCTCTCTTCGAGGAGATTAAAGAAGGTGGGTCGGAGCCCAGAACACGGGCTTATAATGCACTTCTTAAAGGGTATGTCAAAGCGGGTTCTTTGAAAGATGCAGAATTCATTGTGTCCGAAATGGAGAAAAGTGGAGTAATGCCGGATGAACACACTTACAGTCTCTTAATAGATGCTTATGCTCATGCAGGCAGATGGGAAAGTTCTAGGATTGTCTTGAAAGAAATGGAAGGAAGCAATGTACAGCCTAATTCCTATGTTTACAGTAGAATTTTAGCTAGTTATCGCGACAAAGGAGAGTGGCAAAAATCGTTTCAAGTTTTGAAGGAAATGAAGAATAGTGGGGTACAACCTGATAGACATTTTTACAATGTGATGATTGACACTTTTGGTAAATATAATTGCCTTGATCATGCAATGACAACCTTTGAGAGAATGTTATCGGAGGGGATTCGACCTGACACTGTCACTTGGAACACACTGATAGATTGTCATTGTAAGTCAGGGCGCCGTGACACAGCTGAGGAGTTGTTCAAAGAAATGCAGGCCAGTGGGTTCTCGCCTTGCATCACGACTTATAACATTATGATTAATTCCATGGGGCAACAAGAACGATGGGACGAAGTAGATAAATTGTTAACCAGAATGCAGAGTCAGGGACTACTACCCAATGTCGTAACCTACACAACTTTGATTGATATTTATGGAAAGTCTGGAAGGTTCAATAACGCAATAGAGTGCATGGAGGTCATGAAATCTACGGGTTTTAAACCAACGTCAACCATGTACAATGCTTTGATCAATGCCTATGCTCGAAGGGTATGTTATTGTTAGAAAGATAGATCAAAACCATTCCTGGACCAATTTCTAATAGCTTTAGTATTTTTCCTTGGATGAATTGGTTCTTGACAGTTATTACTTCTATGCTTTCTATGAATTCCATAAGCAACTACTTTTCAAATAACTGAATGTTTACTGGCTCAATCTCATTATATATGAATATTATATTTGCACGATCAGCTATCATATTGGTTATTTGTAAATGACATTTCCACTGGGGACATTTTTGAAATACATGTGAGTTGATCTACTCTTTTCAATTTGTGAGGACTAAGATTCACCGCATCCCTGTTTTTAACTATGTATTATCGAGACCATGACATCTCACAATTTTCCTTTTTGTACAAATTTCTACTTGTTTTGGAATGGGAGTTAGGCATTAAGCCTTGTTGCACAAGCTATCATATGAGATTGAGGAAGCCATATGTTTGTCCATAATTCTAAGTAATAACTTTGGTATGAATTTTGGCAGGGCTTGTCTGAAAAAGCCATAAATGCTTTCAGGGTGATGACATCAGAGGGTTTGAGACCCAGTCTCTTAGCTCTGAATTCACTAATTAATGCATTTGGTGAAGATAGAAGGGATGCCGAAGCCTTTGCTGTACTTCAGTATATGAAAGAAAACGTATGTTGCTATTTGTTTTGTCTTTGTTTTTTTGGCTAAACACTTTTAATTTTTAATCTTGTATTTCTCTTCTCGTTGTTCATTTCATCCTTGTTATGTACTTGTCCACTTGTTCAAATTTATTGCAGGACTTGGAACCTGATGTGGTTACATATACTACACTTATGAAGGCTTTGGTTCGTGTTGACAAGTTTCACAAGGTACACAAACATTCACCTTATTATACTTTTTCTCTTCAGTTTTGTTTATCATCAAAGAATATTGCCCTTATATTCAATTTTTTGTGTGTTTGTGTATGTACGTATATAATTGCCGTCCCTATGGTGTCTCACACAGTAAACTTGTCAATGAAATTAGCAGACTTCAAAGTTTCCCTTGTATGATTAAGTTGGAATCTAGTATTTTGTCTTTTGTTTCGCTTCCTACTCCCTTTTGTTTGCCAGAGGTTAAGCATAATTTTTATGATCCCTAATATGGGTGACTTTTCATATAATGTGCAATAGAAATTTAGGTAAAATCTCTATATACTTATTGGCTTCTTTGTGCCCTACTTTCAATCAACTTCACGGACAAGCTATCATGTGTTGTTTGTTTTGGGTTTCAGGTTCCAGCTGTTTATGAAGAAATGATTACATCTGGGTGCACACCAGATCGAAAAGCTAGAGAAATGCTGCGATCTGCTCTTAAATACATGAAACGGTCACTGAAATCATAATATCAAGCATGTAAATAAAGCCAAAACATTGCCAATTTTGCTAACCTGGTCCTCTTGTTGGTCATCCCAAGGTTAGTACTAACTTACAGCCAATCTGAAGGGAATCATTCTGTTGGTATCCCCTTGATAACTTTCATGCCAAAGTGAAACCATCAGAATTGTTTCAGTTCATCCTGCTGCCTGGCATAGTGGCATATACTTACTAAAGGCTCTATTTGTCTGCCAAAATATGAATTTTGAATTGATTATCGAAGTCAGAAACAATAATATTGTTACTGATGCAATGTAGTGCTGGGCAAATCAGTTTTGATAATGCAGAATTCAGAGTAAATTGAAAGAGTGGGAAAGGACGTGGGAGTCTTATGCACCCCTTGGCCCCTCAATGGCTCAATCTGTCCATAGTTTTGCGCTTTATTTGTGTCTATATGCAGGGTTGTATTGTTGGATGAAATGTAAGTAAAACTTTATTATTTATAAAAGGTTAAGTGTTTTAAATACATTAATGCCAGTGTTGTTCCGCAATCTGTAAGTTATAGTTACGTAGAGGGCTGACTTTTCATAAACAATTTAGACAATTTAGTAAGTTATAAAAAAAATCGTAATCACTGAAATTCCATCATAATAAGTAATAACATTATACCATTAACAATGCCTGAGTTGGGCACAATAAACAAGGACTTGTGAGGAAAGGTTAATACAAAGAGCAATTTAAGTATTTAACTAGCAACTTTAGCTCAAAATTAATTGTACAGTTTTCGCGCTGCCCCCTATATGAAATTTTAGAGGGGGATGGCAGAAACAATGGTTCTAGTGCATTTGCTTTTTGAAATTCTAGAACAGAACATGAACATTAGCAACACGGAAGATAACAAGAATAACCTAAAATATGTTCTTATCTCTTGCATTCCAAATTCGAGCACTTCCATCTTCTTCCCGTATCTGTTTCTCCTCTCCATTAAATACCCATCTAAATAATCATCTATCGAAACCCACTTATCCATCGTAGAAACAGGGGCCTTTGAACGGATCTCAGAAAGCTGGTATGGCCCCAATTGAAAAATTGTAAAAAATGCCGCAGACCAATCATTGAGGACTTTCTGAAATTCAACATGACAATTCAAAGAATTAGAGCCATTGTTCTCACATCCTTAAAAGTGAACTCTTTCTATTAAGAACTCTTAGAAGGAAGAAAAAGAGCCGTGTAAAAATGAATTTGTAAGAAATTCTGTGATTCTTGAAGAGAAGTTTGGAAGTAATATAACATACATTGTAGCCAGGAAGGTCAGTGGGATTAAACATTTTAAAACAATCTTTAGATGATGCTGTTCCATCTCCATATATCTGCAGCCGATGCAAGAGTAAGATCACCGAGTCAAATATGCTTTAGCCCAATTAAAGGAAGGGATCCAATGGACAAACCTCAAACGTGAAAGCCATGGGGACCTTCACCATGTCATACATAAAATCTGTTGCTGTTCCATGTGCTAAATACCTGTGATTGAGAACAGAATGCCACGCAAAGCAGAACAGTTAGGCATCAATTGCTACCTCAAGACCAGCAAATTATTTTGGCCAAAAAAAATGACCAGCAAATTATAGGCATTCCAGTAATAGATCAAAGCTTGTAAACTTTTTAATCTAGATTATGAAATTTTTGGATCCATAAAAAATGGACCTGCGACTAATAACGTTAAATTAATAAAAGCAGTAGAATATTCTCAAGCAGTCACATCCTCTTTTACAGAGTCTATTTAAGCTCAGTCCTTTTGAATTTTTCTTTTTTTATGAGCATCTCATCAGTATTTTATCCACTTTTTGGATAAGGCGTCGAATGGGGAACTTTATATTCATCTTCCCTTCCCCATCTTTGCTAGAAGCTTAGCCAGGGAGAAAAACACCACAATCAGGCAACAAATTATAAAATCATTACAAAATTTGAACTCAATGCCTCCCAAATTCTGTCTACCACCTACCAAGTTGGAGCTTTTAATAAAGGTCTGATTATTGTACCTAGTATCAACTACTAGTTATATCCTAACGTCCTATTGCCCTAAAAGCTCGCTCGATTTCAGACACCAATCTAGTATCCTTGACTAGTGGCAGCAGCTGGCAAATCAATATTTAAGGCCATGGTATCGGTCCAGTCCTCGCCCACATTTTTTATGGTTCCTAAAATGCCTTTATGCTATTTACTCCCTGATTATTCATATGGAATCTTCAACAAGGATCAATTCATACAGGTCAAGCAACAAGATGAGTAGCAAATTATGATCCACAACTGCTATGATGCAAATTCTTTAAAGAAAATGGTGCCCAGTCAGTTTTTTCTTTAAGGGTGATGATATTCAATGAAATGAACATAAATCACATTGAAATTATGCAGTCAGCACCAGGTTCCAAAAATAAGTCGACTAACCCCACAGAACCGCCTCCAGACCCAATCATGCAACGATCTCGACAATGAAGATGGTTTACTTCTTTAAGGAGCAGCTTCATTCTTTGCAATGGCAATCCGTCAGGGGTTGCATTTTTATGATCATAGGGCACAAAAAGAGCCTGTAGGGAAGAGAGCAAAGAAAACAACAAAAATATGTCAAATGAACGGCTCCAAAGCATGGACAGCAGTAAATATAAATAAAGTAATTTGATACACAAAAGAAAGAAACTACAGAGACAATCAAGAAGGGACACCCACACTCATTCGTTCATGAAATTGAAATCAGCACAACCGAAAAAGAATTAATGCATGGTTAAAAGAATTATTATTCTATATTTTGTATATTTAATTCCAGTTGAAACTGTATTCTCCTTAGAATGAATATAAGGTTTTGAAATTTCCCGAAAAACAATAGTTTGCTAAATGGGAAGGAATGGCATCAGTCTAAGAGCACATGGTTTCTTAAATAAAGGATTACATGAAGCTCACGTTGTTCATGTTATTATGTAATATGAAACCCATGTTAGTGGGTGAATGAGACATCAAAAATAAGAAAACACAATCAGAACTGTCAGCTGGATTTCAGTTGTCATTTCCTGAGCACAGAATAGTGCCATGCCCTTATAATATTTTATCAACGTAAATAATTCAGAGGAGTTATTTCCTAAGAAACAACTGGAGACTTGGACGGACGGAATTGTAATTCAATATAACAGGAGCATATAAAATTGTTAACTGCCACTGATAGTAAACATCAGGCAATAAGAATGTCAGCTGGTATTTGTTTCTAGTGGCATTGTTCAGCATTCAGCAAAATATCCAGAATGTATAATATAGTATGAAGCCAGAAGAGTTCTCTCAAGACTTGAATATAGATCAGATTACAAGCTTTATACTAAACCATCAAAATATAGAGCATCTTTGGAGAACATATGAATTACAGTCAGCATAAAATTTTTAAATTATGTTCGCTGCTTGAGTTATGATATGTAACAACTAACAACAGCAATAATCAAAGTTAGGTGGGGTCGACTATATGGATCAGCCAATCAGCTAACACTAATGTGTTTTGTCCTTGCACATCTCAACTTGTACTTGTTTCTAATGGCATTGTTCAGTATTCAGCAAAATATCCAGAATGTATAAAATAGTTTGAAGCCAGAAGAGTTCTCTCAACACTTGAATATAGATGTTATTACAAGCTTTATACCTAAATCATCAAAATACAGTGCATCTTTGGAGATCGGTAAAGCTTTTGATATGTAATACTATCTATCAGTATTGGAGAACATATGATTTACAGTCAAATGCAATTTTTAAATTATGTTCACTGCTTGAGTTATGATATGTAAATCCTGAATTAAATCACAAGAGTAAGAACTGCAGAAAATCAATTTCATTTCAAGATATGGGTGAGAAAAAAAATGAACACAACTTACCTCCATTCCTGAGTGCACATTAACCCATATATGTGGATCAAATGATATGGCAAGTTTCCGCATAATTTGAGTTTCAGGTTCACTGAATGGACCAGTTCCGGGATTCTCCTCGTATGGATCATAGTCCTATTTATTTCAGCAATAACAGAAATGAAAAAGAGCTGTTTCTTATATTTACCACGAAGTATGCCGTATTGATAATAAAGCAAGATATATAGAGATTTACAGAGAAATATAAATAATAATAAGCAGCGAATCAGCTGGCTAAAGCTTTGTTTAGTGCCCTTCTATATGCTATCACAACCTATGTATAATTGACAAAGTATAGGCAGCACCGTAACAATAATAAAAAGCTATAATTTGAGGAAAGAGCCAAGAACCTTCTCCTTTTTGCCCCAATCTACACTCCAATTCCGGTTGAGATCAACTCCTCTACCTGCCACATAATATAAACAAAAGCTTTTCAATACTTTGAACTAGCCAATTGTACCCTCTTATAACACTGAAGACAAATGAAATACCGTTTCTCCTCTCACAGAGATCTCCAGCTTCAACAACTTTGCGGCCATTCAAGTTTTCCATTGGAACCACCTGATCAATAATTAGTATAAGCTTGGCCAAAATTTGTGTAGCAAATTTCTGTTACAGTAAAATACTAACTCCAAGCTACAACTAAAAATATAATAAAAAAAAATATTTTGTGTGGAGTAGCAAGAAATAGATAACCATGCAGATGTTTAAGTATCAATTTAAACTAAAAAAGAAATAATTAAATACATAATGTTCACAGGTAAAAATATTAGGTCTAAGACTGATATTTGGATGAAACTTTCCTAAATTCTAAAAGGTTGTCTGATATGCCTGCTTAGCATAAAATTCAGAAGGATGGAGATAGAGTTGTGAATGCATTCAAGACAATTTAAAGTAGAATATGCTATTTTTAATAATAAAAAAAAATTGAACACTACACAATAGTCATATATCTGTGGTAATGCTTTCCGTATTGCCATTGAGAAAGAACAATAACCAATGTAGAGGACATTAGTATCATGAAATAATTCAGGTGCGTCAGACAAATATAAAAGGCAGCCAGAACAACCATTTGCCACTGTTTTCTTTCCTCTAACAGGAGAGTCAGACAAAGGCATACCACCAGGGACTTTGAACGCACACCCTTTTCTTGCTATTATTATAGGCCAATGTGCATATAACAATGAACGATAATTGAAAACAATAATAATAATTTTTTACCTCAATGTGTACTGAAAAGTAATTGGCCACATTTACAGTAATATTTTACTTACCTTTATGACAAGTTTGTCTAGTGTATTATTCAATGTAGCTTGATCCATGCTGGGTAGAAACTGTTCTTCACTGAGAATTGACAAAATCCTTAAAGCAAGTTCTGAGGTAATCAGCTCCCTTCCGTGCTGCCCAAAACTCTGGAAGACAAGGAATCATCTGTCAAAAACACCAGAATAACCAATTTGAGATAACTATCCCCTATGTGCCAAATTATAGCTTTCTCCTAAAATAACCACATTACTTCTCAAAATTTATTAACATATTTTCTTTTGTCTTTGGGACATTCATCAACAGTTAAACCTAGCACACAACGATTTGTGATATGTCCTGTACTCTTGTAATATAAAACTTTGTTACTAACACCAATAACATGAAAAACTTACAAGAAGGATCCTAAACTTTGATCTCTCATCATACTCTCTATTTCCCGTGCAATAAGTAACCACAGTGACCTCAGCACCATAGCCCTTGTTTCCAGCTTTAATTGTCTCCAACTGTTTAGAAACATTGAATATGAGAATGTGTTACAGCATACTAATAAATGGTAAACAAGAGCTCATAAATAACCCACAGTGAGTTTATCTGGGTGACGATGGACCAAAGCATTGATCTCTTCCATCAAATGACCACTGCAGAATCCCACAAAGGTTTCAAGAAAACAAATGAGCACTTCCAATAAAGAAAAAGAGAAATGAAACTAGAGTAAGTTAGACTCAGAAGACAGCAAATGATTTTCAAGATAAACGAAGTCAGCCTTCAAAACCAAGACAAGGTAGAAGATATGCATCATAGAAAATTTAACTGAATGAGATTATAGCTGATAAAAAGAAATATGTAGTAAAAAAATTAGGGAAGATAAATTGTAAGGTTTTTCTACAAGAAAACTAAGTGAGTGAGTGACACATTCATGAAGAAGAAAGTGGAAAGAAAAAAACCTACATCCTAACATAACTATGCAAAATACTTTAGACAATCCTCCATCATCCTATGCATCATTGTTTTTTTCTTTTTTCAATTCCGCCTTAGAATTGTTATCCCTACTACATTAATCTTTTGTAGACGTGATCTTTTAACTACTAAGCTTACTGTAACATAAATGAGTACAACAGGCCAGTAGGGTGTTATACTTCAAAGCTATTCTTTGAACACATGAAAGTTCATATGCCCTTTTCCATGAAAGCAGAACTGTAAATATGAGATATATTATCTGCTACTCTGCCATCGTATCAAACAACTGAACCAGTATTTAAATGCTCACCCACTAAACTCCAGATTATTAATGCCGTGGAGGAAATTTTCAAACATAAAAAAACTCCTACAGTGAGCTTAAACCAACAGAGGAAGGATGGCATATGATGCAATCAGAATCAATACATGATTCAACAGGGAACCAATATTTATTCAGCTAAGGCTTTGCCTCATAATATAGGCATTATCACCATCATGATCTTGTACCTCCACCAGTTTTAACTGGTTAACAAGCTTTGGTATAATATAAGTTCAAATTGCAGGAGTATAAGTACAACTTACTTCTAAAGTTGAAAAAACCAAAGTAGATTAGGCAAGTAGACAGTGGCCATTATGGTTTGGAATTTGATGAAACTTGGCAGCTAGCCTAGTAGGTACCATGCTATGAGATAAGTCAATAAACTACAATCGCCTAGACTTATCTTAAGTTCATGTCTACACTTCATGGGATTTATAAGATGCTCAAGTTGAGGATCAACATATTTTATTCAAATTCGTAAAACATTATAAATTACAACTACAAGTTCAGTGAGAAAATCAAAACTTTACATAGATCGTACAAAGTCAGCAGCACATGGGAAAAATCAGTTTTCCTCCTTTATGGCCGGGTACATCAGAAAATATTGAAAAGGTTAAGTAAAGCATACTTGTTCATAATATACTACAGATTTAATGTATTAACCTTGATTTTTCAAGCAACTAATAATCTAATGAATATGTAACATCTTCTCCACCCAATATATATATACATATACAACAGATTTATGCGTCAACATAAGAAGTTATCGAATTGAAAACTCTCCGATTCGAGTTTAGCCCAAGAAATAGATTAGCCGTGTAAAAATTTCGATGTGAGAACATGATGGTTCAGGAGGAGTTACCTGGAATGGTAGAGATCATAGTTGATTGGCGTGATTGAAGGTTGAGAGAGATTATTATTTTGGCCATTAACGACGACGAGAACTTGCGAACAAGCAAAGAAGCATAAGCTGATTGACAACAAACAAGATGAGAGAGAACGAAGATCTCCCATACCAAGACCAGATGTAGCAACTAAGATTTGTTCCTTCGTTCCTCTTCTTTCATTTCATTACGATTATTACTCGGCGTGTGAATTCTTCTTCATACATGATTACATTTGGACCTGCGGAAAACAATTTATATGTATTTTAAGACGATCCGAATGACTTTTACTACAACCAGATTCAGCTTGCCTCCGATCTTTTCAAGGGTCAACTTTCTTGATGATTCGCGGTTTATTGACGTTTCATCTCATCTGTAAGTTTTTGAATAGTAGAAAACTGAATCTCAAATTAGATTTACCATCTACTTCATTTAGCAACAGCTCGTTTTAGGTTTTCCTTACTTTTGCAATTTGCATGGTGTTAATTCGAATTTCGAAACTTATTTTTAATCAATTAATGAAATATGATACCAGTTTATGCAATCGAAATTTTGAATATATTTTGATGCTGGATTTTGCTTGTGGAGAATATGTACCAATAAATATATTTATAAAAATTATAAACAGTTTTATTACAACAGTTAGAGCGTGTTTATGCACAGCGTGTTTTATTAAGCGTTTGTCTTGTTTTACTCTTAACAACCGCAAAGTCAAAGATAATAAATTTCATATTCGGACAACAAATTTCATAGAATAACATTTATATTACGTTCTCTATTAACATTTATTTGTGTCCATGCAAACAAATAAATAAAAGTTGATTTTGTTTTAATATTATTTAGTCAACTTTTGTTCAACGTGAATAAATATACAAGAATGTAAAACGGTGATCATGTAGCCATGGTCAATTTTCTAACATTCCATTAATAAAAAAAAGTCACAATTAGTATTAAAAAAATAATGTACAATGAATCACAAATAATTACAAAATGAAATCGTGAGCACATATTTTTATTACCAAACTTAATTATTACTCCCTCCGTCCCTTTTTATTTGCTTCATTGCAGAACTTTTTTTGTCCCTTTTTATCTGCTTTGTTATGAAATCAAGAGGTCATCAATGAACTTTTTTACCATTTTATCCCTATTTAATATTATAGTCATAATGGACGATTTGACTTTTGGTAGAGAATTATTTTGGGGTTATGTAGTAATCAATTGGAGTAGGTTTCATAAAAAAATTGTGAGAGTATTTAAATTAGTTGGAGGAATTTAATTTTTGAAATATGAGCATTAAATTGATGATATAATTAAGTCTAATTTAATAAGGGTAATATAGTCTTTTTATTTTAGATTTTACATTAACTTTAGTGATTTAATCATTATATTAATTTGTGTGCAACAACCTTAAAAAGCAGATAAAAAGGGACGGAGGGAGTACTNGAGAATTTCATTTCTTTGGCCAAATGAGAAAAAAAAATAAGGGAAAATTTATAGAAAGTTCCGTTGGGACATCCCAACACTTAATTGTTGGATTTGTTTCCTTGTTTTTTATAATCTTAAGATTTGCACAAATTTCAAGGCTATAAAAAGCAATTATAACGTGAGAGTTAGGAAAATTCAACATTCAAACTCTTTATATTTATTTTTCAACGTTAACTTCCTTATGAAAGAAATTGGATCGTCTTTAAAAGTTAACACATTTCAAAAATTGTTATATTTTCAATTTTTTTTTGATCATGAAATGAATAGTTAATGTTTAGGATCTAATTTAATTTCATTTATTGTTGACTTTGATTGAGTAGAGAAAAAAAAATATTAAAAATAACTTGTAATTTTAAACTCGTTTTATTCAAATTTAAAATGAGAAAAATTATTATATTTAGTAATTTGAGATCAATTTAAAAAATCATAAAAATATACTAAACCAATCTAAAACAAATAACATATTTAGGATCAATTATAAAAAAAAACATATTTAGGACCAATTTAAAATTTATCCTATACATTTGAGACTAATTTAAGGTTTTGACCAAAAAATTGTGTTGAAAGTCGAAAGAAATGTATGATTGAGAAACCGTGAATAAAAATATACGTTACAATTTGCCTTTAATGTTTTTCCTTATAAAACGTGGAATGGGAAAACCAAAAAGATCTATTCTATCATGAGCATTCTATTCTGTTCTCACCGCCGAGCCGTCCGATCAAAAATATGACCGTTGGAGACGCTCCACATTCTATTAATCTCTATAATTCAAAATTTTCAAACCGACGTCCCTCTATTTGGTCTTCCAATAAAACCAAAAAGTAACATTCTCCAACACTATTACGCTCACTTTCTCTCTCGCTCGATCGCCTTCTTTTCTCTTCGATTCCTTCTGTTTCTCAATCAGAACCGTCTTAAAGATCTCAACAATCAACAATATGTTGTCTATGTACTCAGCATCGAAGATGAAGTCTGACCGTAAGCCTCCTCTTCCTAAATCGCCGGTGCGTCTTCGACCACGCCGTGTTCTTCGTCCATCAAACTCATGTTCGCTTCAAACCCCACCAGGTTCGTCTAGAAAAAAAAACAGATCATTAACAAACATTCTTTCTTTATTATATTCTTATTATTGTCCATCGATTGAAACAGGTTCTTTGGCAAAATTCAAAAAACCTACTCAGGACATTCAAGAATCTGAACTTCGACCTGAATACCGCACGATCTCGTGCGAGTTGCGGAATTTGACGAAGATGGTTCAGGAAGAATTTGGGAAAACAAATTCTGAAAATAGTGCGTTTGCCGGCGCACAAACTGTGAATTCAAGTACACTGTTTGAAAGAGGGAGATTTTACGATGAGTACTCTGCTAGAAGGAACGAGAGGCTAAAGATAAAGAAGGGTATAATGGAGGGTGATGATAAGCCATCGGTTTATCGTCTTGGCGTAAACGTGGAATCGGCGAAGAAGAGCAGTTTCAAGAGCGGTTCCAAGAAACTTGAGAGCTTGAGGAAATCCGTTTCAGCGGCTTACGCAGTCCAGCCAACTGAAACTCCACGATACATGCTTCGAAGCATGACCAAGGCTAACAAAAAACCTCCTCTACCTTCTAACTTCGAGAAATCTCTTATTGGTGTGGACAAGAAAAGCAGAGCTTCTAGGGTTCGAGGGATTTGATTCCTATTTTTTTTTGGGGGGTTTTTGTTGGTTGAAGAGAATTGGGTTTATTGTTATCCTTTGGCCCTAGCATCTTGTTCTCTGTTTTTAGGTGTTTAGACACATCTGCTACATTTGCTTATTTTAATGGAATCACTTACTGAGATGAAACACTATTGAATGTGGAATTTAGCTCCTTTCCTTTCAAATTTTAATGTAAATTGATAAGCTGTTGGCTTGCTTTTATATGAAAAGGCTAAAATCTTTAGTGATCTATTGATGATATATGTTCTTTCTATTGATGATATACATTTGCTTATATGTTCTTGATGATGGTGTGCCTCTTAAGCTCATGGCTTGTATAGTTTATCTATTGATTTTTTTTTTTTGAACAATTTTATCTATTGATGATATATGTTCTTTCTAGACATTCAAATACAAGAAAGGTTGTCTTTTGCTTCTCTCATTTTGCTTCTCTACACAAAGTATTGAAGCGCAAACATTTTTTATTCAAAATTTACATTGCTAACTACTCAAGTGAAACTTTTCTAAAGTTCACAACGGAAAAAGATTCTTGATGATATAGGCAGTGGAAACTCACATCAAAGTCACTCAACGACCATTTCCTTCTACTTATTATAGGCAGTCTAAACTCACAAACAAACAAAAACTCCTAATTATACCATCATCCTGCACCATTTTCTTCTGCTTCCGGGTCTTCTATTTTGCCTTGAGCAACCTCACTTTGTACCGAAGCTAACTCTTGAGGAACATCAGCAACATCAGCGGCAACCAATTTGTCTTCTACCCCAATTAGATTTCTAACTTCACTTTGTATTGAAGCTAACTCTTCAGGAACATCAGCAACATCAGCAGCAACCAATTTGTCTTCTACCCCAATTAGATTTCTAACTTCACTTCCTACAGAAGCTAATTCTTCAGGATATTTGGCAACATATGATGCAGCATCTTCTGTTTTGCTTTGTGCAACGTCAATGTTAGCAGATACTAGATCTTCAGGGATCTTTGCGTCTTCTGATGTCTCCTCTACCATAATCAAATTACTAACTCCACCTTTTACTTCTACATGAGCTGATCCTTCAAGGATTTTGGCTACATCTGAAGCAGCAGACGTCTCTTCCACCCCAACCAAAATGCTATCACTGTTCTTGTCTAGGTTCTCTTCCACTCTGTAATATACCTTTGGAAATTGGAATTTCAAAATGAGTTAGCAACTCACATCATTGCATGGGAGAACAAAGAGAGCTAAAATATAATTTTTGACATTCTTAAGTCAGCCCTTGTCTGATTGATACTTGCTGTTTTCATGAATAAATAATGGTTCATTTTGATATTACTCTGAAATGTTTATATTATTCATTTTGATATTCAAACTATTCTTCCATAGACTAACCCATGTTTAAATTATTCCTGGTGTAACTGTAAGCCAAGAAAAAATGCAACCAGAAAGGAACAAAATTATTTGACAGTTCAGAGACAAGCATACCACACAAGTACGAGGAGGCGAGAGAACTTTGAAAGAATTGGGACGATTGTTGAAATTTGTTTCAGGAACTCCTGGTATTCCTTCTGGGACTGTAAAGTGGTCAACGTCATGGCCCACCTAGCAGATGATAACCGCAAACTTTATCATCAATTAACCCGCAATGGCCAATGTCACATAAACTAATAAATCATCTTACTGAAGAGTGAAAAGGTTTCCTTACTCTTCCGCGTCCTCCAAAGTCCCAAGCATCACTATCAAGTGCAACTCTATATTTCCCAGGCAAGTCACACCCAACTTTGTACCTATTTGGCCAAGATTTCAGCCTAATTAATTTGTGGCTAGGCAATGTTCCCCAGGCATATAAACGAAGTAACTTAATAACTATACCCCTCATAAGTATTCTCTGGATGGAAGTTGAACACAAATACTAAATCTCCTCGCTCAAAGACTATAACCTGGAACAGAAATATCTATTAGGCATTTAATTTTTAACAGGGCACTGTATGACATTAGCGTATTGTATGCTTATCTTCTCTACTTGCTGAGATTAAAGAAACACCTTGATTATGTTTACAAAGACTACCTATTGTGGTTTAAAAAATCTTAATTGACTTGCAAAATTGATGAGAAGCAGAACCTTTTCTTCATCATTTGTGCTGCTCACAATCTGTTTTGATGATGAAAGGAATGAAAATTTGTCATCCAGTAAATTCATAGCTCCGTCAAATGCATTCATGAACTGCACAAGTACAAAAGGAAAAAAATACAAAAGGTCAAAGATACTGTGTTGTATAACAAAATGCAAGAATAAAAGTAGAGCTCCTCAGAAGGAAAAGAAAAAGGTCTTTTAATTACATAGTTACGTTCTACATGGCACAAAATGATGATACAACACACATTTCTTGTAAAGAAGTTAAAGGAAGAAGGATACTGGGAACCAAACCACAACCATCCTCCCCCTCCCCAGCCATAATAAAATAAAATTGAAGAGAGAGAGAGGAGAAGAAGAAGAAGAAGAAGAAGAAGAAGAAGAAGAAGAAGAAGAAGAAGAAGAAACATTATCATCAACAACAACAACAGATATTCCTAAATTACCTTATATCTCAAGTGGTCTGTATCCACTAAATTCCACTGACGCCTGCACTTCTCATAACTCCACCCATTGCCTTCTCTTGGGAAATCTATCCATTCCGGATGGCCAAACTAAAAAGCAGTGGCCAATATAACTGAACAAGTGATAATACATGGTATAGTCCTATAGAAATAAGAGTGATATGCATGAATATCTCTAGCTTAGAGATATTCTACCCTCATAAGACATAAAGATTGGTAGAAGACAAAAGAAGCTTTCTTCGTAAAGCAACTTGGGAACTGGGATGGTGGCCCACCACTCAGTCACTCAAACAATAAATATTTAGAGTACACTCTAAGAAAATAATTCTACGGAGGGCTGACATTTTCCTGGCAAAAAAAGAGAGTAAATTTAAGGACTACAAAAATCTCATTCCGTTTAATAGATAATGTCAGGTCAGGCTGCATTACACTAGACTGGCACCAGTAGTCTGCTTGTGCAGGTAAAAGCAAGGAACTGTATGCATACCTCATTACCCATGAAATTAAGGTAGCCTTCCCCACCCAATGCCATGGTCAAGAAGTGTATCATCTGCAAAGTATTAAGATTAAGATAATGAGTTCAAGGGAATAATACATGAGTGAAGTGTCAAATTAGTAGTTTTAGGATTCATCAAATAAACTGGAAAAATTTTTAGTAAGGCTAAAAGAAATAAAATACAACTACGGTAATTGAAAAAGAAAATCTGCTACATGACCTTGTGAATTGCAATCCCTCGCTCAACAGTAGGAGAAGGATCCATCAAGCAAGACATGCCAGAATACATTTCTTTATCCATTAGGAAGAAAGCTATAGTCTTGTCCCCAACTATGGCCTGCACAAGGCAATTTCTTTTTTGTTTTTTTGGAAGTGATGACATTGGGGGAAAATAGAACTAATAAACAATGAAATATGAGAAATTCTTAATTGGCTTTCTCCAGTAGTTTCCACTGTTAAGCCACTTATAAAACTGATTTTGCATACATCTTAGGATAATTCCATTGCAAATGTAATACCTGGTCATGACTTTCAGCATAAGAGATACACTTCTCAGTGTATCGCCTATTTGTCAAACACCAAGAGATTTCCTTCACAGACCATTCGTCATCTTTCTTGTTTTTCAAGTAGTCAATCCACTTATCTGGGATGGCCATTGCTAGACGATAGTCAAAACCAATTCCCCCGTCAGAAACTGGTAGACCAAGTCCAGGCATGCCAGAAACATCTTCAGCAATCACAGTAGCATCTGGTAAAATATTATGGATCAAAGAATTAGCCAGCATCAAATAGACAACTGCGTCCACATCTGTTGCTTCACTGAAATATTCATTATAACTCCCTGTAAAAGACATGTTGATTCCGTGGTGATGGTACAGCATTGATGTTACCCCATCAAATCGAAACCCGTCAAATTTGAACTCCTCAAGCCACCACCTTAAATTAGATAAAAGGAAACGAAGAACTTCCCAATTGGCATAGTTAAATAGTCTACTATCCCATAATTTATGATAGCCTCTTTCTCCAGTGTGGAAGTAAGAATCCTGTGAACTTTGACCAACATCAAAACCATTAAGTCCATCAGTAACATTGTTACTGGCATGACTATGGACAACATCCATCAAAACCCGTATACCTAGACTATGGGCCTTGTCTATCAGATATTTAAGATCTTCAGGGGTTCCAGATCTGCTGCTCACGGCAAAAAAATTTGTTACATGATAGCCAAAGGAAGCATAATAGGAATGCTCCATCACAGCCATCAACTGCACTGTATTATAGTTATTTGCTCGAATTCGGGGCAATATATTGTCTGCAAATTCCCTGTAAGAATTTATCCGTGGTTCAGAGCTACTCATTCCCACATGAGCCTCATAAATCCGTGCGGCCTTGGGTTTTGGTGGACGAGGATATTTGAACTGATACCTGGAATAACAGAACGGGTAAACAAGGGGCTCACCAAAATACATCCAGAGAAGCAGAGTGGTGAAAGTTCAGAAATGGCTAATTAATCAACAATCTTATAGAACCTGCAAAAGATATTCTCTGTTTCCCTTGCAAAATGAAACTTGAAGAAGAGAAAATTTTAAGATAAGCCAAATTTCAATAAAGGATACATTGGTTACATCATTTTCAAATCAATTATTATCTTGCAAACACCTGCAGTCTGTTTTAGAACAGATCCTTCAAATGTTATGCTTTGTTAATTACCGAAGATCACAACTCCAAATATATATATATATATATGTATAATTATATATTTCTATGTAACAAGACCTCTCTAAAGGTGCTGGATCCCAATAGACACCATCATACGGTGCAGCAAATCTTGTAGGATCAGCAGTGGCATATTTGATCCAAGCAGGGAGGCGATCAACCCAAATTCCATCACCATGTCTGAATCGAAATTTGACTCTTGAATTGTGAGGTATTGCAGGATTTCCATCAGAATCTGGAATTTTAATGCTCCAAACACCAAACTGATTTTTTTCCATCCTGTGGTTGGATCCATCCCATCCATTAAAGTCCCCAATGAGTTGTGCTTCCCTAAATTGTAAGATATATAACATCAAAATACAACTCAACAAAAACAACAAGAAGTGAAGTTGAGTTATTTGTTCTCATAATAAACTTACTGAGCAGCAGGTGCCCACTCACGGTATGCGATTCCACCTTCTTCTCTGTTGAAACCAAATTTCCTATAACCTGAGAGAGGGGGAAAAGAAGAAGAAAAGGAAAAGTTATATTTTAGATTGAAGACGCGACTAAAATGAGTCCAACAAATTTTTGAGACAATGTAAAAGGGGAGGTGAAGATCAATCCAGTTAACAGGCAAATGATGTGATCTGTTTTAAAGAAGCTTATGTGTCTGAGAGAGAGAAAAGATAGGACAGAAGAAAAGGAACGTTGTATTGAATATACAACCACAGTCAATTGAATAAACTTGCAAGGCAGTAAAATCTGGGGAAGAGAAGATCAATTCAGTTGACAGGCAAAAGATACATTTTCAGGAAGCTGATCTATCCAACATTTCCAAATAATGCTCCAAGCTAAATGGAAGGCGGACCAATTTAGATAATTAAAATGCAGTCAGTAGGCAGATATGCCCAACCTAGCATTTGAGCATTTACCTTGATTAAGTAGATACTAGATATCAATTAGAAAATGAGAGCAGAATTGTAGCATACTAGCAATGCAGATAACTAGAACTACCTTTTGCAAATTCTTCAAGGCCTCCTTCATATTTTTCAATAAGAATTTTCTGATCTACATATCTCTTCACTCTATACCTGAAGTGATCTTTATATGGTTCTAGGCCTGGATCAATGCGCAATATGCCAATATTTTCTAAGTCTTCCTCAAAGGATAACATTGTTGACTTGTCATCTGTCATAACAGTTGAGCTGTTGGAACTGCACCTCACCTAGTTGGAGTAAAACATATTCAAAAAACTTATGCAAAATTAGAACACTCACACATGTAGATGTAGATATAGGTACTTCCACTGGTATTTTCTTTTTCTTTGGAGAGGGGTATTTGTCAAAGAAATAATTATATGAATTCTTATGTATAAAGCAAATGAGTCACAGAAGAATTCAAAGGTTAGATGTTAGATTCATCACTTCCCTTTGAACATTCACCTCAATCCAGGCAGAGATATAGAAAAATGAGAGAAGATTAACACAAATAGAATATACATAAGATATTAATAGTTGTTGCCTTTAAAATGCTTGTGTTGGGCGACCAGTGGCTACATTACCGAGCGAAACACTGTGATTAATATATAAGTTTATCGAGTCTAATAAACCAATTTTAATTAATCATCATGCAAAAAGTCGTTGAATATCAACAAAGAGAGGATGGAGATGATTCCAAAAAACATTTATTCTGCGATAAAAACTAAATTACTTCTAGATATTTGTATAAATATTGAAATTTGAAAAATATGAAAAAACAAAATTATTTAATAAAAAAGAACAAAAAACTTGTATCAGGAAAATAAAAATTAATGTGATTGAGGTAAATATTTGTGCTATACCCTCTCGTATGTTGATCTTTTTGATGCAAAACAGAATCCATGGCACCTGTGTGGTTGCTGATAGCCAAAGGAGAGGTCTATTAACTGTTGTTTGGCAAGATGCTGCTTATTTCTCAAGGTCTGTAGAAAATAATGAAACATTCAAAGAAAAAATACAATCAATACACAGTACTTGGAAGCCTAAAGACTACAATTGTTAAATTTTTAAAAAGCTACAAAACTATGAACATTGTCTATAATTCGTGATAAGTACACAAAAGTCTAGACAGTGGGTCTACGATCGTCCTTTAATAATTCTTTAGGCCACAATAGACTTTTCCCACTTTCTGAATGAGCTTTAAGTAAACTAATATTTACAAATATCGTAGGATAGTAAAAGAATAACCACGAAAGGGAAGCAATTCCAGAAAAACAAATGAACAACAGCAATTAATATGCTGCAAGATATATCAGTTTTTGTCCCATAACTTATGAACACGCTTTCAATTTTCAGTTGAGGTTGTTCATGATTGCAGACTAAATGGACACGAAAATTCTCAAGTCACTGCAGAGTAAAATCATGAACCAAATTGAGGTAGTAACTAATTATATCCTGAGAAAAACACTTGTACATCAGCCAAATAAAATTCTCAAGCACATTTTAGGTACCACAAGGCTATAAATATAATAATATTCCGGGAAAACGGCGTGATATGTCTAAAATCTAAAGCCAACAAGCAAAAACCGAAAGAAATTCAGTAGTAATACCTTATTGAAGGCTCTGGTTGAGGAAGGCGATGAAGATCCAGCAACAACGAGGGGATAAAGGCTCAGACAACTGAACATTTCTCCAAACTCGGCTTCAAGCTCGCCAATCTTCACTATTCAAATTCAGCTTCAAGTTCTCCAAAATCAAAATTGTGCCTAAACCATTCCATGCACATCGGTAATCATAGTCGCAGTATCTCACTGTATCTGTTGGTTTCAGGGACCCATTATGATTAAAACAAGTGAATTTTGCATTGCTATAAGCCAAACAAGTAAAGCATATACTCTACCACGTGAAGAAGCAACGGCCGTCAAAAATCGCTAGCATAAATAAAATTATGATTTTCTTAAATTTGCACTCTTTCGTTTTTTTAGATAAGAGCATCCACCGTCAAAAGCAATGAGCCAATAACTAATCAAGGTTCAGTTTAAGTGATTTAAAAGTTTATTTTTCATTTTTGTTATTGGTCAATAATAAAAAACTTTAAGAGTAATGAGTCAAAACTAAATATTAGGGAGAGAAAATGACGATTCATATTAGAGATTTGAAAAATTAACAATAAAAAATGATAATAACGTGACATTTTAGGATTTTGTGGCTAGGGGAATTAAAGTTGAGAGTATCAAAGTGTGAATACTGAATACTTAATAGAGAATACCACATAGTACTAGATAGGAGTGTACACAGGCCGGGTTTCTGGTCGGCTCGAGACCTGGGTCCGGTCGGGCCAATAATTTTTTTTAAAAAAATTATTTATTCATTTTATATATATTTTAACTTGTATATATTGGTAAAACAATTAATTTTGGATCAATTTAATGATGTTTTTAATTAATAAAGACATTTAATTTGACTTAATTGTTAAAAAATGTTGATTTAATTAAGATTAAATATATATTTTATGTATATTTTTAATATACAATTGATAAAAATAATAATAGATATGTATTTCTTACAATTAAAAAAATATTTAGTAGTATAAAATATAAAAATAGTATAATAAAAAGTAAAAAAACAAAAAAAAATTGGAGGTACCCCGGGCCGGGCCGGGTCTAGACTAGCTAGACCCGGACCNAAATTACTATATTTATTTATCATATAAGTTATATGTGTCATTAATTTCAATTATTTGTCATATCTAAATCACAAAAAATAATTTTAAATTTTAAAACTTATAAATATGTATCGTATGCATATTGTACGAGTGTCGGTTACGTCGTAACACTCCCTTAAAATAAAATATTTGTGCTCCATAGAAAAAATCAAACAAACTAATTTTGATACATTTTTAACCAAACACAACTTTGATTTAGTTTAGTTTTTATTTCTGTTCAATTTAGTTTAATTTAATCAAATTGAATTAATTCAGTTTTGGACCCCTAGTTTTAATTAAAGCACTTAAAATACTAAAACTATTAGAAAACTTTTACTTTTATATTTTCTTGTATATATATACATATATTTTGGTGAATATATTTTCTTTTAATCTTAAATTCTTAATCAATGCTCCTAAAATCTTAAAATTATAATATGCTTTTTTTTTTTGTGGCCTGATAAAATTATAATACGCTTGCTTGTGAGGTTTCGGGAATTTTTTTTAACGAGCTGAATCAAATATTTAAATATAAAGGCTTTTCAGTTATTCACATTATTACTTACTAAATCATTTAAAATTTCATTTACAATTAAGTTTCATTGAGCCCCAATTAACGGAATCTCTCACTGGCACTATCGAAACGATAAATTGGTCCGTGAATAAAGAAAATAATAACTCAGTCTAGGTTCGATAACGAACGACTAGGAAAATTGTGTCTGCATAATACCGAAAATTGCTCAAAAACGAACGACTATGAAACAAAAACCAGACGACAAATCAGTACTTATAATCACTAGTCTTATAAAAATGAGAACTTATTATTTTTCTAGCGAAGCTAATTTTATAAATAGGTATGCTGTCTATTTTTCATTTTTTTGAAACAAAAGTAGAAATGATTACTTCAATTAAAACATTTTTAACACTATTACACTAATGGAAAAAGCAGCTGTCAACTCTGCACGTGAAGCCGTGCGTGAACCCCGCCACACTATTATAGTATTATCCATCTTAATTTGAGAGAACTAAAAAACTCATGAGAGAAATGCATAGACATATGATTTTGCGACTTTTAACCATCTTAAGCTCTGGTTGATTATGTGACATAACCAATTCATTATGAGTACTAAATTTAAGTTTGAAATAACAAATTACAGCAAGACTTCTACTAACATAACATCACAAATGATAAAATATATATTATTGAGCATGAAATACCATAGTAGTATGTCATTGTCATGTCCCTTGACGACTCAGAGATTCCCTTTCGCACAGTTAATTCTAAAGGAAATAGCCATACAGTTCCAAGTAACAAATGCACAAGTTCCAGGGGTTTGTAGCATCTGTAGTAGGTGCTGTAAGAACAACCCGGAAAAACCTGAAGGGAAGAAGGGCATTAGGCCCAGTTATGGCCCAAGATGCAAATTGACCGGGCTTGCATATTGTCTGATCATTTTCATGTATTCTCAAATTCGTCCAGGTCTTCCCATCCAGTGAGCCCTGAGAAATTTTCAGATAACATCATTTTGTTGATTAGTTAAATTCCTTGTACTGCACAAAATCATAAAACCCAAGGAAAGAGAGACCACCTGGAAATTCCAAGATCTCATGAAGGCCCTGGATCCGTCCTGTCTCAAGGTATAGTAGTTGGACATAAGCTGCATCAAGTAAACATTCTATTGTATCAGAATGGATTGATATTGAGCTGGCAATAATACCCACACCACACATAACACCTACTTAGTTCACAGTCCTATGGGAAATTGTAATAGCTCCATGTTTATGTTACACACTATCTATGTAAACCTAGGCGCCCTAGTGCACTATAACTAAAGCCAGCCAAATTGCAAACTTCTTGGCCTTCGTATGCCTACTCCTAACCATTGAATTCCGCCAGAGAAGCATTCCCATGAAAAAATGCAGTCTTGTCACCCAATAAGAAGGAAAACGTGATAAATTTACATGTAAATGTGCGCAACATCGCTGTTAAATTAAGTTTTAAGGTCATACAAGATTCTTAATATCTTTCACTTTTCTTTCTTCTGCCCCCCCCCCCCCCCCCCCCCCCC
>QANZ01004973.1:367835-415521 GCA_003254925.1 Chamaecrista fasciculata
CCCCCCCCCCCCCCCCCCCATATGCAACTTCAAAGTACATGATATGCAACTCTTTCTAATGTGGTTGATGTGGCATATCTATGCCCTATTCCACCATTAGTTCAGGCAAATTTTCCATATATATATCTATTTATAATGGTCAAAATAAGTCCATGCACTTGGTGACCTTTTAAAAATACTTGAAAAATATAGGATCGACATATTATCACACCTGATGATCTTGGCCAAGGTCAACCATCCACCAGGCACAGTTATGTCCATCTTCCAGTCGAGGCCCTGCAAAAGATGTTCCCTGCAACAGGCAAGTATAGTTCAAGTACCAGTTAGAGAGAAACTCATTCAACAGTTTATTGCATAAAACTAATCAACTATTCTAGTACCTGGTAGGTTCTCGAGACCAAAACCTTGGGGTCCGTGAATCTTGTGTGGGGGCTGCTAGCTGTGATGGTAATTGTCTGCCGCAAGGAAATTATTATTATGGAGATAGTATGGATATATAACAATTTCAAGAGCATCAAGCATAAAAACTTCTTTTGATAGAAAATAAGGGGGAGAATGATGCACATGAACTACCTTCGACAAAACAGGATTAACCCATTGGTGTGCTCCAAATGATGTACCTGCAAAGTACAAAACCCCGTTGCTGTCCCCATCACATATGTACTGGAGCTCTTTGTAACTAGATCGCCTATGTTGGAATCTAACACTGCAAAGAGATCCAATGTAAAGTAACTTGTCTCAACATGTATAAGTTGAAGAAAAGGTCTAAGTGTAAAAGATATCCTAGTTAGGCACTCAAAAGAATAAGGTTGTGATCTAATAAGGGTGACCTCTCTAGAAGAGCATGCAGTCAAACACTCTACATACGACACTTGTCTCCGTAAGTAACTCTATAAAAGTAAAGTGGAATTTTAAATCCTCCTTTATAGTTGTGTTATGGAACCTGCCTAAACCCAGACTAATGAGTTTGAATACATAATACCAAGAAGAACTGCATTGCAAATTCTTTTATCAACCAAAAAACAATTCATTACAACAATTTGGCTACCAACTATACCTTAAAAGATTACTAAAAAAATTTAATGCTCGTATTAGATCCCTACTCAAAAAGCTGAGTAGATAATCTAAGATTTTGTTTTGTTTTGTTAAAAAACAAAAACTTACGTCTCTTTATTTTCTGGCCTTGTCAGTCCACTTTCTACAAAATTAAGAGCCTCAATAATCTGCAAACAATAAAGTAACAGGAATCACTAAGAAACAGCATATCTAAGAGCCCAACACACGTACTTAAAACAATTAAAGGCAACAAACTTACAAGATTTTGGAAGATAGGAATCTGCCAGCTAATGTTGCTATTTTGCAACTGCACAAAAAGTACAGTTATTTGCTTAAGAATAAGGAAATCCTGTCCATTCAAACTATCCATAAACTTCTATGTCTAGAGTCTACACACCTTTTTAAGCAAGGAGTACGGAAGTAGCAGAAATCTCACAAATGGCAACAAGTCATGAACTAACTGAAGCCTCTCACCAAAAAGGAGTTCAGGTTTTGAATTCATCATCAACTCGTCCACCACTTCCCATGCAACTAATTCTTTTGTTTTCATGCCGAACATGAGGATTGCATTGAGAACTTTTTCTTCAGATGTAACTGCCAAATCTGGATGCTGCAAAATCGACATTTAAAGGAACCGTTTAATGAAGGTGGAATAATATAATATCACAGGAAGACCAGAGACCTAATGTCAGATGAATTTGAAACTTCTTGTGATTACTTGAGAAAATAAGGGTCACAAACGTGTGAAATAACATTCTATGGTGCAAGTATCAGAACAAAACATGGTCCAATCAGCAATGTGGCTGCAGGTATCCACTGAAACACGGTTCAGTTCAATAATGCCACATACATGCGATTTACTGGTTCCACAAATCATCTGTCCCAAATTTGTTAATTTGTCTCACTCCCTCAAACTAGTTTGCCAACATAATACTACCCTTACAGAGGATATTTCTGCTTTAGTTGTTAGTGCTTGGACAAGCAAGCCATCTCAGATTAAATTATATGTATTATGCAGTTACCTCAATCCTAGACTTTACCATCAAATTAACAAATCGAGCTACTTGAAAAGACACACACCTGAATTATGTTACTGAAAGTTGTCTCATCTAGTAAGACAAAGTCAGCACTTGCACTAGTACAATAGTCAAAGTTCCGGGCAAATTTCCTCTGGCATGTTTCTTTAATGTGTTTACAAGATGGGATCGAAGAAACCACTTGGAGGAGTGGACATACTGAGTCCTGCAACAAAGTTCAACAGTTAGCTTGAAAAGCTACAGCATTATTAGTAGCCATAATTCTCTGCTTCCTCCTCCAATAAACTTCTGATAATAGAAAAACTCTGTTGTATGACCTTCACCCAATAGAAGAACTCCATCCCTGCATATAATATGTAGATGAGACGTATCAATATCTTATAATTCATTATTATAAATTGGATCTCTTCTTTTGTTTTCAGAAGTCCGAAACCGCAACTCTCTTCTCCGATCAGTTTATTCAAGTGGCATACTGAAATAAGATCAACAGAATTATGATTCTAAGTTTCTTATAACAACTGATTTATGAAGGGAGTTAAGTTTCCCAACTACCTCTGACAGGCATTCCAGAAGCATTTTGCAGCATTCTTGGTGAAGAAGAGTCACTCCAAATTGGTCAGCCAATAAAAGCAGCTCAAGCAACAAGGCACCAGAATCCATACTAACATTGTCATTTAGTTCCCCACTGTATAAAAATTCAAGCATGGCCTTGAAAGCTTCTGGCAGAACATCCCTTAAAGTAATTTCTGAAGACATGCTTTCACTCATTCCATTTGTGAACATCTGCAGCATAGCAAGTTCTTTAGAAAACGGCTTGCACTAACTAATAATTACCAAACGTACAAAATATAACATCACAAGACTTTTACAAGCATAAATCTTACTTTAAATCATTTACAAGTTACAACTCTAGACGGCAAAAACATTTCTTTTGTACAGCATGCTAAATCATATTCTAATTGATTTCTCCAAATAAATAGAAGTTAATTATAGAAAAACAAAAAACTCAAATATATGCTACACTTCCAAACGAAAATAGATAATTACACAGATAAAAAAGATTGTGAAGTTGGCTCACCTTGGCAAATGGGACGCTCCATAAACTAAGAACAATTTTATGTGCTTGGACAATAAGCCCGTAACCCTCAATATATATGTCTACATCACTGTATTGACCAGTCAACTGCAATTGTTTCAGTCTCTGACTACTGACAGGAAGAGAGGGCAAAGTTGTACCACAATGAGGTCTGGTGCTTGGATATGATAACTCCACTTTCTTGCCCGAGCAAAACAACTTCTGATTTAGCTTAAACCTCTCCATAGTCTCTTCACACTGTTTCGCCAGTGACATCACTTCAAATTGTAAACTTAAAGCCCTCAAAGAAGCAAGTTGTTCCTGAGGAACCTACAAGATACAAGGACAAAACCACCTTAAAAATTGAAGCATCTAAATTGGAGTTAAAACATATATGCCAATAAAGCCCCCTACATCAGAAAAATGAGATTAGTAAAGTTGTAAGTGTGCCGAGTCTTGTATGACCAACGGAATAGTCAGTGAAAGGCTAAATTTGGGACTAGAGGAAATGGCCTACGTAGACACAAATTGTCCTATAAAATCAGCATACATCAATTATTTTCTACCAAAAAACAAGGATTTAAGAGTCTCCTGGCTCACAAACAGTGGTGACTTAGTTCTTAGACAACTTTTTTTTTGTCAAAAGACTCAAAAGAATGTGGAGGTAATCAAAATAGAAAATACATACCTCGGTCCAGCCAGTGTAGATATACTGAAGCAGAGCATGGAGAACCGGAAAAGTTACTGTCGGCAGTGAGATAATAAAAGATGATGAGGTTATAGGAAAATCCCCACATGCGGCTAAAATTGCCTTGTGAGCGGGCACAGGTCTTTCCTCTACGCCAACAATAAATAAAATGTCAGATAAATCCCAAGCCTCCAGAAAATTTTTCGGCCCCCAATTGTCATAATCCATCGGTCGGTCTCCGAACTCCTCGTCACCCTCCTCCTTAACTTCATATTCACCAAAAGTCACATGTTTCCACAAGGACATATGATTGTGTGTTAATGACAACACATTAACATTTCTATATCCAACGTGTTTATCCCAGCTACAGAGCCCAATATACTGAACATTATAATTTGGATTGGAATCCAGCCACTGGAATACAATATTCTGGAAAGGGTATTTTCCTTTACCGATGCTAATCAACCCATCGTATATACTGATCCAATAACTCTGAAACGATGGAGAGCAACATAGTCCATCACCTGCCACGTCAACAACAGTTTCTCCATCGACCTCGATTCTCAGCCGCTTATTCCTATGACTTCCCAAAATGATGGTATAGTGGGAACTACTGTCTCTTTTATAATGGTAGTGCCGGCTTCCCACATTCTCCCGGAAAACCAGAGTGATATCATTGCGTGCAAAAGCTTCGAAAACCACGCAACCTCGTCCTGGTTCTCGGAATTTCAAATCGTTTCGCCAAGCGCACTCAAATGGCGCCACTGTGAGAAACTCCTCCTTCTTCTCAATCATCTCAAGAAGCAGAAAGGCCCAAAAGTTCTGAATAAACTTAGACAAGTAGATGAGCACCACTTACAGCGGACTTGCTCGCTCAGACAGACAGCGCGCCCTATATGTGTAGGAAATGAATAAATGTTGGATCATGCCACCAAAATAAACATGTGAAATATTTCGACAACTTGTTGTGATAGTTGTGTCACTGCTATATATAGAGCCAATAGATCCAATTATCCATGAAAGAGATAAGAAGATTCAATTCAATTTACATTCAAACACAACAATCAGATAAATGGGCGTTTTGACGTCAGTGTACTAAATCTAAATCCAATAAATAAAGGAGCGAAAAATAGCAAATATGCAAACTAATTCTCCACTAACACTAATTCCTATCAAGTCTTTTTTTGCTTTCAATCTGACATGCCTGTCTGTGTCGTGACCCAGCCACACAACACAGCCTTTAAAATAAAATACGGGAGACGGATGAAACGTCGCTATCTCAGTCTAGTCAGAGATTGCTAGAAGTCTTCCCACTTGCCCAAAGAAAAAAAAAAATCTAACATCCACTAGACACTGTTGGCAACCATATGGAACTCCCTATCAATCCTACACCACATCCTTATCCTGTAAAGAACAGAACCCTGCTAAATATCTATCATGAGATCCTGGTAAAGCAAGTGAAACGTATAAATTGAGCAAAACGGAGAAAAAAAAAATTATGCGGCACCAATTTAATGAGAGAAAGGGAAACAGACAAATACATGAAAAACATGGTTTCCGATCGACGCCCACCTCAAAAACAAAGAAAAAATCACCGATGTTGGTTGCCATTGAGTGACTGATTTGATATTCGTGGGACCATCCTCGTCAGCATATCGTCTCGTAGAGATCGCAGCCAATACGGATATTCCTGCCGATTGAGAAGTGAGAATCAATCAGATGAAGGAAGAGGGAAAATGATTATCACATTATTATGGAATAAAATGTTGCGTAGCAAGATTACGTTACCGCTCAAATAGTTTATCTGCGGTAGGTAAGCTCCGATTTGAGTGACTGTGTCCAGCGAAAGGAAATGATTGTTTCTGTGCTCGAATGTGAGTTAAAAGTTAAAAGAACGTTTTAATCTTACTTTATCCTTAAAAATATAAAATAATACAAAATAATTAAAAGATAGAGGGATTGATTTGAGAGCTCAAACTCTCACAAACCCTAGTTTTTATGCTGAAAACGGTCTTGAAGTTAATATTGATCTTGATGAGATTTTGTAGGTGCTGAAGTATTGTGCAACGTGGCAGATATTGCGTTGCATGACACTCGGGTTCTAGATCTTTCCTTACTTGCCGTGTCTATCGTCACTTGCACCAAAACTGTCCAAGTACTAAATGCGATCAAATCATGAGCATTTACAAGAGAATTTTGAGTAACCTCACTGCTTAGTAATTAGTATGGCATAATTAAATAACATTATATATATATATTTAATAGGCAAGACTTATATGCAGCTCCTTATATGCTTATTCTAAGGTTTTCCGATAAAAATATGATACGTGGTAAATTTGTTTTGCATGACTAAAGAAAGAATATTAAATACAATTTTTTACACAACCAATCATTGAAGAGAGAGAATGTAATTGAAGCTTGTGATTAGATAACCTCATATAATCAACAGTTTTTTCATATTTAATTTGGATTGGATTTGGATTAGATTTAGATTTTTAAATAGAAAATAAATTAAATTCAGTATGATTGAGGTTATATATGATCCGCAGATACGATGTATTGTCAAATGGTTTTATCCGTATTATTTGTTTTTATCAAAAATTCAAATTCCTGCTCTTATTGTTGAATCATTTATTATACTCTTTAATTTTATTTCCGTTATTAAAAATACATAATCTTCTGATTTATTATTTTTATTACAATCATTATTCATTCCCCCAAATCCCAATTCTTCCTCGACCACTCTCACTACTTACTTCTTATAGATATTCCCTTGATACACTTCCAAACTCAAGGGATGATAAATTATTAGAGTAAATTAAAATATGTTTCACAAAGTATTATTGTCTTGATAGTTCGATTTTTTAAAAAATAAATATATAATTTAATTTTTAAACTTCAAAATAATATATTTATTAATAATTTTTATGAATTAAGATCGTTTTAATCATTTAAAAAATAAATTGTATATTTCAATTTTTTAAAAATTAATTATCAATTTGATTGATTTTCAAAAATTAAATTATTAATTTACTCATTATTAAAAAGAAAACTATGAAGAAAAATTTATATATATCATATTAAATCTATCAATTGCAACATGAAATATTCTACAATTTGCTTGATAAATTTTAAAAAATTATTCTCTAAATTAAATAACCTTTTTTGCTTGTTTTAGAATAAAGTGACGTACCAATTGATTTTCATAAAACATCAAATTATCGAGGGTGGATTTGCCAATTTTCAACTACATTTTTTCACTAATAACTCGTGCTAGCGTTGTGTGTATATATTTTTTCTTTATTTAATTACATCACATTTTCAGATTTTAACTCATTAATAACTTTGTATGTTTTAATACTATGTTTGAGAGTTTTAATAATGATAAAAATGAATAATTATTAATAAAATAGAATGGGATAAAATTAAATAAAATGAAATAGAATAGAATAATTTGAATAGATATATTGTATAGTGTTTTTTTTTTCTTATAACAAAAAGGAGGTTAAGCCTTATCACCAAAAAAGAGGAGGTTAAGCCCAAAAAAGATACAAAAACAACAAAGTGGATCAAAATTATAGGATACATCATATCATCAACTAGAAGCTTAACAAGTTTAAAAAAAAAAAGCATAAGTAGAAGGAGCTTCCTAGAAAAACCAGCAAAACCAGCAAGGCCATCAGCAACTCTATTTTCTTCCATGCGAGTGTGTGTGCAAGACTCTCACATCCCAATCATTATTCTTAATCAAAATAGTAATGGCTTGTAACATATTGTTCACCATATTGCCCACTAAACCATCATTAATGTAGTTAATCACAGTCAAAGAATCGAACTCCAAGATTAATCTTCTGAAGCCAAGATTCCAAGCCAGCCTAAGACCACAAACCCCAATTTTCGCAAAGCCACGAAGCCATCTTCCCCGACAATCCCGAATGGTTGTACCACAAGCAAATAACCCAATAGAGGCATTGAAGGCACCATCACAATTAACTTTAATCCAACCTTCCTCAAGAGGCAACCATTTAAGTTGGGTTCCCACACAAGCACAAAATTCTGATCATACAGCACACCACTACAAATGGAATCCACCCATTTCCAAACCACAATTTCATCACCACTCGAATCTCTCTGAGTTTCACAATAAAACACATTGGTTTCTTCATTTTCAGAGGACAAATGACACCAAAATTGATGTTCCATTTCAGGCCTTTGAGATGGACTCTGCTCATCAAGTTCTTGCACATCCACTAATTTAAATCCCAAGCCAAAAAAGCATTCATATCTCTTATAGGAACAAAATTGTTTCTTTATAATTAGATTTATTTTTTACAAAAATAATAAAATAAGAAAAATATAATTGTCTTTCAAGTTTCAAGTCACTCCTTTCTATTCTTAACTCCTCAATTTGAGAGTTGGAGAAAAAATGGAGTTTCGGATAACTTAGGTCACAATGAGTGTTTTGGAGATCTTCCTTGGCCATCTCATTCCTTCCTCGCTAAACCATTCAACACAAACATAAAGTTATACAAGTAAATATTTTCATATTTAAAATTTCAAAACAAATTATAAATTATTTTAAATAATATGTATTATTGTGTTGGTTAAGTTATAACATATGTTATTGGTATAATTAGTTATTTACGATTTAATATTATATGATCAATGTTTTTTAAGAAGTTATCTTATTTTTATTTTTTAACAAAACTTTATAGTCACTTACATATGAGCATTCTCTTAATTTAGCCCATTCATAATTTTTTCATGCAAATTGCTCACTCTATCTAATATTTAAATAAATTTGTAAAATATTATTGTTATTTAAAAACATAATATTATTAGTTAATACTACAATTTTTACCTAATTCATAAACAAAATAAATTTTTATATTAAAAAACATTTTTATAAAATTTATAAATTTCACTTAAGATCTAAAAAATTTAAAAAATAACTTATAACGACTAATTTTAATAAAAATTAAAATATGAAGAATTGAGTTACACAGTTTATAAGTTCAATGAAAATCCTATTTAATTTTAACTAGTTGCAAAGGAGCCCTTATTTGAATTTTAGTTGACATAATCAAGAAATCAGAAGTAAATTTGGAAGTGAGACAGAAGAAAGGTGGCTCATAATTCGCGGGAAATTTTGCCATAAATGAAGAAACGCAGCACTTTTGAAGCTGCAAGTCGTCAAGTTATGTTATGAATTTCTAATTTAAGCTGCGGATTACCGCATGATGCATTATTTCAAAACGAACTTATCCGAAAAGCACGTGGAATTCGTCTCGCTAACACACATCGCCGGACTCCATGGAAACTAAGGTTAGGGTTCATTTTCTGAGCATCGATTCTAGCAAACTAGCACTTCCTTATGAATTAATTATTGGAATTTGGTAGAGTGCTTGAAATTAGCAAGCATTAACTTTTTATCTTGTTCTGTGTATACATAAGAAACCGTGGATCCATGGCATTGGATGGAGAGGAAGAAGGAAGCGAAACACTGGAGGAGCCAATTAACCCGGAGGCTTCCGATATATTGGGAGAAATTCAGAGAGTAATTGAATCGGTAGCTCAGTTTGGGGAATACCGAAGGGCACATCGGAAAGAATGTCACACCCTTGCGAGGCGTTTGAAAATACTGTTGCCTCTTATCGAAGAAATTCGGGATATCGGTCCTGATGTTTCGGAGAAAGGCGTAGCTTGGTTGAATGATTTGAAGGATGTGCTCCTTCTTGCGAAGAAATTGCTAAAAATGTGTAGCGATGGGAGCAAGATTCAACTGGTTAGGGTCTCTGAAAGTTTTCAAGGTTTTTTTAAAGAGACACGAATCGTTTCTGCTCTATATTTGCTTTTTAAAAATTCTGACGTATTGTCATTTCAGGCACTCGAGACCGAAAAGGTTATGATCAATTTTCAATCTGTATATCAAAAACTAAGCCAAGTGTTCGATCGTTTGCCGTCTGAAGAATTAGAAATATCGGATGAATTGATAGAACAGGTGGGTTTTAGTTCCTCTTCGGTCTTTTAATCGGGATCTCATTTGAATTTGAGGGTAGTTGTAGTAATTCTCAGATAAGTGCACTAATACATTGGTTTAATTCACATTACGATTTACCTTTTACTGAGTTATGTCAATGGAATTGTGATCTGTTTCTAGTTCTGATTCTCTTCGGACTTTGGCGTCATAGATAAAACATAATAGAATCCCTGAATGGCATCTAAGTCCTCTAAAATCTGGATCATAGAGATTCTAGACATGCCTAGTAGTTATTAACATCCTTGCAATGGACATGTTTAAGCCCTGATGATCAATTTGAGAGTGAAAGTTCTCCCAGTTTTTTATGGTTATGATGTCTAATTGTCTATTCATGGAGTTAGAAAGTTTACTAGTAAACGAGCTCTACTTTTGAAACATATTGACTTAATCTTATGTTAATGGTTTGGAAGTCTTCTTTTTTAAGCTTCTTTATTCAGAATTTTTGAGATAAGTTTATACTGTGGTTCAGCTTGAGCTAATATGCGTCCAACTCAGGCGGGCAAAGAGGCGAACGGATACGCAAGACATGGAACTTGCAATGGACATGATTGTGGTATTCTCAAAAGATGAGGATCGGAATGTTGACAGCGCTATTATAGAAAGGCTTGCAAAAAAGCTTGACCTTGATACTGAAGAAGATCTTAGGATAGAAACCATAGCTGTAAGGAACCTTATTAAAGAAAGAAACAGGAAAGAAGCGGAGACTACCGAGCAAATAATCGATCTTCTTAACAAATTCAGACAAATTGCAGGCATGGAAGAAACCAATGTTATTGATGAACCTGCCCTGCCCAGAACGCTTGATAAGTGTACATCTTTGGTCATCCCTCATGAATTTCTCTGCCCAATAACACTAGAAATTATGACAGATCCTGTTATTATCGCAAGCGGGCAGGTAATCATACAATTCTTATGAAATCATTTTAGATACTATTTGAGAGGAATAGTAAAAGCTAGAATTAAAAATCATAAAATGCCTGGTTGGGTTTAGGGGAATTTTTCTGATAGAGTAGTGGGAAAACCTGCTGGTGCCACATTATTGTAACAAGAAATTACTTAAGTGAGAGTTGATGCTTCTTTCAGATGTAGTACTGATGATTTTCTTCTTCTTTTTGTTTCATTTGTGTAAATGTTAAAGACATACGAGAGGGAAAGCATAGAGAAGTGGTTCCAGTCCAACCGTAACACCTGCCCAAAGACTAGACAAACTCTACCTCACCTGTCTGTTGCACCAAACTATGCCCTGAAAAATTTGATTACAGTGTGGTGTGATAAAAACAACTATAAACTCCCTAAAAAAGAAACTCCTGCTGGTGAAGAAAGTTGTTTGACTGACCCCAAGGAGGAAATACCATCTTTGGTTGAGAATTTGTCTTCTGCTCATTTAGAAGTGCAGAGAAAGGCAGTAAAGAAGATTCGTATGATATCAAAAGAGAATTCTGAGAACAGAGTTTTGGTTGCAGAGCATGGAGGAATAGCGCCATTGGTGCAGCTCTTGTCCTATCCAGATTCCGGCATAAAAGAGCATGCAGTGACAGCCCTTTTAAATTTATCAATTGATGAGGGCAACAAGACACTTATATCTAGAGAAGGAGCAATTCCAGCTATCATAGAAGTATTGAATAGTGGAAGTATTCAGGCTAAAGAAAATTCTGCAGCAGCTCTATTTAGCTTGTCAATGCTGGATGAAAATAAGGAGATTGTGGGTCTGTCAGATGGGATTCCCCCTCTAGTAGAATTATTGCGGAGTGGGACAATTAGAGGGAAAAAAGATGCTGTTACAGCTCTTTTCAACTTATCTCTCAACCATGCAAATAAGAGCAGAGCCATTAGTGCTGGCATTATGACACCATTGATTCAATTGCTTAAGGACCCAAACTTGGGCATGATTGATGAAGCTCTCTCCATCTTATTGCTTCTTGCATCTAACCCAGATGGACGGCAAGAGATTGGACAGCTCTCTTTCATTGAAACACTTGTTGGGTTCATCAAAGAAGGAACCCCCAAGAACAAAGAATGTGCATCATCAGTTCTTCTTGAGTTGGGTACCAATAATTCTAACTTAATTCTGGCAGCACTTCAGTTTGGCGTGTATGAGCATTTAATTGAGATCAAAGAAAGTGGAACAGATAGGGCAAAGAGGAAAGCAGATGCAATTTTACAGCTAATGAGCAAAAGTGAGCATATTTAATCTTATTGCTTTCCTTACTTGTAGTTGTAGGTACCCTTCTATTTTTTTTTTCCCCCATTGTAAATCAATTATAAACAAATTCGATTTACTTACTGTAATGTAAAATACAGTCAAAAAGTGAAATTAAATTTACCGTTTGCTATCTTTTTTTTACAGTAAAAAAAAAAAGATATCTTCATTGAAATTATGTTATGTTGTCTACAATTTGTAAATCGTATGTTAAATTTGAAGCTGTTACCACTTACCATCATGTGATTCAATTATACAAAATTAAATTGCAAAAGTGGGAGATGGTTTGCATATTAAAAATTTTCTTAAATATTGTCCTTCTAATTAAAATTTTAATAACAAAATATAAAAAAATTATGAAAATCAATCCTTTTGAATATTTAAAAATGTTTTGTGTTTGACAAATAGTTTAAAACTTATTCTTTATTATTAAAGTGTAAAAACTAAAACGTAGATTTAATAGTTAAAACGGTAAAAAAAAAAAATGAAATAGCACAATAAAGTCTTTGAGAAATTCATACGTTTGCTTCTTATTCAAATAAAAACTTTTATTCTTTTCATGTAAACTTGTATTCTTGTTTGAGACCTTTCCTCACCAAAAAAAAAAAAATAGAATAAATGAATAATTTAATTATTGAAAAATGATAAATTTATTAATTTATTTTTTTTAAAAAAAAATTATAATATTTAATCTTTACACGTTATTTTTATGATTAACATAATTTCTCACTAAAAATACTAACTAAAATTGAATGATAAATATAGTATAGTTTTAAATTTTGTTTTAATACCATAAAAAAATAATCTAATTTAATATAATTTTAATTTTTAAATATTAAATCTTCTATTTTCTTCTTTAAAACATTAAATCAAAAAATTCATCAGATTCCTTTCCCACTACTCGCTCCAGCAGAAGGAACACCTTTGAGGACTTTGCCTCCGATCTGGTTCCTTCTCACAGGGCTTGCCACATAACGATAGTTTTAAGTTCTCTTAAGTTTTCATCGTTTGCTCCTATTTGTAGATTGTAGTGTCTCATAGTTTTTTTGTTGCCTTGGTTGTGTTTTATCGTTTTTCATATCTTGCTTGGTCTTTTTTATTATAAAAAAAAATATATAAAAAATGTTGGAGTTCCTGCCTTTTTCGTTATGTGAGGCACACGTTTCAAGGACTCTTGCATTGCATGCGTGGCATGTTTGGAATGGTCCATTCTCACCATCTCATAAGTGGCCCTCGTAAGCTTAGCCAATAACACCAAAAACGGGATAATGAACCACGAAGCCATCACCTTCTCAATTATTTCCACATTGTTTTCTCTACCCAATCTTAATTTTTTATTCACCATACAAAAATATCAATTTCATTATTTAATATTCTAATGGTGGGTCATATTATAAACGTTCCAATATCTACTTTTATTCTCTAATGTAAAAAAAAAAAAAAAAAAGATAGAATATGACTTCCTATTACAATTTACAACCTTAACAATTACTATTACCAAATGTTTAGGAGATCATACCTTTAGTTATGCTGCAACTTCCCTTTTAATTTCTTTTCAATCTAATTCTTTGAATAAGAGATATTATCTTACTTTAGAGTATGAAAAATATTTTATGATTAGTAGTTTGCCTTTAAGTGAATAACCTGTGATAAATGAATTAGTCACTGTTTCCGACGGTGAATATCCTACTATATACCAACAAAATCTCAATATATTTATTATCTAGACCGCTATAATTAATTTTATAGGAGAACTTGTATAAATAATATGATCTTTTACACGTAATACATAAAATCGACTCGGACCGCCTGGGTTGACTCATAACTCGGTGAATTAGGCATCAATCTGGTTCAGTTACCCTAATTAGACGCGATTGCATCTGACCCATATTTTTTTTCGAGAACCATCAACCCGCCAACCCATTTGACTTGGACCAGAAAAAAATAAAAAAAAAATTGAAACTCAAATGCTATGTTGCCTTCCACAAACTGGTTTAAGTTATGATCTTAACATTAAGATTTTGTGTCAATTAAACCAAATGAATAAAATAATTTTATAATGATATACTCGATTAGAAGTGGATGAATAGCAAGCAAACTCTAGAGTCTTTAAAGAGTCTTAGATATTGCAATTCATTTCTAACATAATTTAATTTGTTTTTTTCTTGTATTCTTTAGCTTCCATTTTGCAATTCATGTTTTTTATAATTTGTGAAAGTGTTAATACTTGTTTGAATTTGTGAAAGTGTTAATACTTGTTTGAATTTGTGAATACCTATTTTTTTATTAAGCAAAAGATGACGATTTCTAATCAATTACATATTTAGATTTGATTTCTTATAAGTTAATATGTGTGCAAAAGATTTGTTTGGTTAATGTATGTATAAATATATACATATATTTATTATTTGTCTTATTTTATTGGACCAATTGAACTTTTTAGTTACCCAACATACAGTTGAACTAGTGACCTATCAACCCGGATCCTTATCCAAGTCAATTACCAATCCAAGTTGTTGATCTACACGTTAGATAATTTATTTTTAAAACATTCATAATATTATAGATCTTCCTCGACATTATTGTTTTTTTTTTTAAATATTTCAATTGAAAGATAATTCTCACCATTTTTAGCTATTGTCTATTTTATAAGTTTTGTTTTGCCTTTTAAATGTTTTATCAATCTAATTCTTAGAATAAAAGGAACTTATATTATTTTATTTCATTATCAAGCCTTAATCTTAATGACGCATAATAATTTAACAGACAAAATGTAGATAGAATTGGTGAATGTTCATACAACCAAACAATTTTTAGTTAGTATGTGCAAGTTGTGTTTTAACTTTTTAACTTCTGGTCAATCGAATTTTAAATTCTTAGTAAAAAAAAAAATATTATATCTGAGTCTCAATTCTTAATAAAGTATAACGTATAAAATATAAATAAAATTTGTGAAAGTTTAAATAAACCTTTAATTTTTTTTTTATCATTTTAAGGTACAATAATAAAATAATTATTTGTTACTGTATAAAAGAGTATCTATAATCCAAGTTTGGTTGGTCTAGTGATTAGCTCACTAGGTCGCTTAAGCAAATGTCGGGGGTTTGATCATCGCCTTGTGTATGCAGCAACTAATTGGCCAACGACAAACTCTTAAATGGAACTCCGATCCGCGGAGGATTAGTCCTTAGCCCATCGAGCTTGGGGATATCTTAGGCAACAAAAAAAAAAAGTATCTACATGCGTCTTATATGATACATATTAAAGCTTACTATTAAAGTATATGACGTATTTGTGTCAAAAAAAGAAAGTATATGGCGTTTGGATATGTATCTTATTTTTTGCTCACCAAGAAAATGCTACTGTTTTTTTTTTTTGGCAAAAAAATGCTACTGTTTGAAAGATATTTCAAACGGGTAAGTCTATAATGCAAAGTTTGATTCTTAACATGGGATGCAATGGGTTACGAGCCAATAATATAATGACACGTGGAAGAGTTAGTTATGATATGACTCCATACACAGTTTTGATTGGTTGAAAAAGTTATTATTTTTTATTATTTTTCAGCATTAAATTATATCAATGGCTATAATTATGCCACATCAGTAATTGCATCCCATGTCAAGAAACAAACTTTGCATCTTAGACTTACCCATTTCAAACTATCAACTTACCAAAAAAATGGAAAATTAATTTAATTTATTAAAGATTCATTTTACTTATAAATCAAAATTTCATATTTAAAAATTTAAACTTAACTCTTAATACTTAAAAAGTTAAAAAGGAATTTAGAATTGATCGATCAATGCGTTATTTTTTTTTTTGTAAATACATTATGGAAGTTTAATATATCATTAATTTTGGTTAATGTAGCTGTTTCTATGCTACATAAACATTTTAAATAATTACGATTGAAATATATCATTTTTTTTTCCTAAGGTATCACCTAGTCTGATGGGTTAAGGTATAATTCTCCGCGGATCTGAGTTCCATTTAAAGGTTTGTCACTGGCCAATTGATTGCTACATACACAAAATCGGGATCGAACCCCCCGACACTTGCTTAAGCGACCCAGTGAGCTACTAAATATATCATTTAATATGCATTAAAATAGAGAATAAATAGTTTTACTATGCCAATACGACATATAATTCTGTTTCGTTTCGTTGTTTTATTTTTATGATCGTAAGTTGTACATAGTTTTTTTTTATTATTTGTTATGTGTAAGTGATAACAAAGTATTTTATATTCCAAAATTTATGAATATATATATATATTGGTTTTCCAAGGTATCGCCCGATAGGCTAAGGACTAATCCTCCGTG
Organism: Chamaecrista fasciculata; assembly: GCA_003254925.1. Classification (NCBI taxonomy): domain Eukaryota; kingdom Viridiplantae; phylum Streptophyta; class Magnoliopsida; order Fabales; family Fabaceae; genus Chamaecrista; species Chamaecrista fasciculata. The sequence continues at coordinate 384,256 of QANZ01004973.1, forward strand.
GATCTGAGTTTCATTTTATAAATATATATTTTATTAGTATCATACAAGTATCGGATAAAAATAAAGTGTAAGCACTTTATAAAACTAACTTAATTTAATGGTAAAAATTTATTTAATTATCAGTTAAGTTATTTTAATAAAAATTAGACTAATCTAATCATTTGATCATTTTTAATTTTATTAGATAGTAATCTTTTCGAAAAATTGATATATATTAATTACGAGTAAAGATAATTGACCCAACGAATATGTTAAAAGAATTAAAAGATGTGGTCAATATATATATATATATAATTTTAATATTATATAAAGTTGTATAAAATATAAAAAGAGCAGTTGTGCACGACGTTTTCATTAGATGGAATTTGGAAAGGATCAAAATGTATATAGTCTTACTTCTGCTTTGCACAGAAACTCTTTTTAGAATGAACTCGTGACCTTTTGGTCACTCGACAACAACTTTACTTTCAAAACAACTTTATTTTTACGCCAAAGCTCACCCTCATATTCTTACTAAAAAATACTCACCCTCATAAAATGATACAAAATATAAATTATAATAATGCATTCATTTATTTAATTTGAATTGAATGAGAATCAAGTATATCCAACTAACAAATCCATCAAAATGATTTTATCAACATTTTATTCAATTAACCTGATTGAAAAGTCAATTTTAAACAATTTTGATCGTGTTGAATCAATAGTAAATTAGCTCCTCACGTATGAGAGAAACTTGACTATATATTAGAAAAATATGATAATAGATTGACAAAAAACACATTCATCATTAGAAACTATATATTAGAAAAATATGATAATAGATTGACAAAAAACACATTCATCATTAGAAACTATATATGTTGAAAAAATTAATCTTTTGATTAAAAAAATTAATACCATGAATTTTAAATCTAAAACTAACATCAAGTCATAAATATGGAAAATATAATTTTTATGATTCAGTTCAAACAATATAAAAATCTACTATAAAAAGAAAATTAAATTATACTAATTTGTACATATTTAAAATAATAAAGTAAAAATAATTAATTATTTATTAACTGCTTATTTCTCTTATCTATGTAGCATGGACACTGACACGGACACGGGACACGACACGGATAAGGACACGGACACACCGACACGTCAAATTCTTAAACTTACATGATACGATACAACATATATTTATATATATAAATAATTAAAAATCCACAAATTTTGATGAAAATCTTAAAAATTATAATTTTTATTATGAATTAGTTTCAGAATAAATTCATAATATATGTCATATGTATTATTATTTTATATTGTTTGTAATGTTATAGTCACCAAAAATTAAATTTTTTATTCTGAAACTTATGAATATGTGTCGTGTGGGTGTCGTACGGGTGTCGGACACGGACGCGTGTCTGACACGGCTACACGCTCTCAAAATGAAGTGTCCATGCTTCTTAGCCCTTAACATACCTATGATTTTCTTTTATTTTGAGGGTACTTTTTACGTATTTATTATTAAATTATTTAAAAAACAATTTTATAACAAATTACGGGATCTTTTGGATTAGAATTGAGTTGAAGATAACAATTCCAACGAAAAACAAAAAAATTGTTGAAGATAAGCGTATTAAAATAAAAGACGAGATAACGATGAAATTTGGGAAGCGGAAATTACAGGAAAGCGAGTCTCTATATAATGCCAAATGGTGCGCATAAATACTTGACTACCACACGAATTAGCATTTATCTTCCTTTCCAAATCTCTGCAACACATTAGCGCCATAGCCATGGATCCCTACAAGGTACAAGCAAGTCTACGATTTCTTGTTGATCATTTTCTGTTCTTAGAATTTCGCTAGTTCATATCCTTATTCGTTTGAATTATATATCGTTTATCTGCCTTAACTTTTCTTTTCCCCCCCGAATAAAACATCGAGTCGATCTATTATTTCTTCTTCCTTTTCTTCGTAATTCTCAAATTTTTGCTGTTCTTTTTGTCATAAAAAACTCCTTATTTACTTCAATTTATCGCAAATGTTTTAATATTTTGTTTCTCGCGTTTGTCCTTGGCTTGAGAGCTAAATCAGAGACATCATTCTATGCTTATTGTTTCATCGATCAGGCTGGTATTGGTGTTTTTAGATTGAGAATGTAAAATATTGTATACTGTATAGTTCGGAAACTCTGCTGGCTATTTTTGTTTAATTACCTATTTTATGTCATGCAGTTCCGCCCATCAAGCGCCTTCAACTCTCCTTTCTGGACTACTAATTCCGGTGCTCCAGTCTATAACAATAACTCATCTCTTACTGTTGGAACTAGAGGTATCAATTTATCTGCTTAATTAATGTTGGTTGTGTTACTGCAAACAATGGTCGGACGTGATTCATAAATTTTCTGTAATTTGTTCCTTGATGTTAGGAATCTATTTGAGTGGAATCCTTATTTGCTGAAATTAGTGAAATATTTCAAAGCAGTCCTTAGAAATGGACTCGTCTTTTAAGACTTCTATTTTGTGCCAGTCAAGATAAATCGTAGTTAGGAAATGGCTGTGGTCTTCTGGTTCCTGAATCTTTGTACGATATAGAGTAGTAAGGGCTTAGTCCAGTATTTTGTCCCAAAATTTGACTACAAACTGGTCATATGTAGGTGAGATAGCAGACTACAATTTTTACATTCACCCAACAGTTCAACACCTTATTAATTAAAATGAAAAAGTATTTGGAATTCAATATCAAGTGTCACATATTGGCTTTTGATTTGGTTTTTCCATTAACGTAGTCCATACAGAACATGTTCTTTTCGTGCTCGTCTATCCTAAAGAATGTTAAGCTTTACCCAAGTACAGAATGAAAGCCTCTGCATATCAAAATTCTTTTTTAAGGGAGGATATTTTGGGAAAAGCATAAGGGAAGGAAAGTTTTGTTTTTCAGGAGGGGTTGGGGTTGGGGAGGTTGTATGTCAGTTTTCTATGAAGTACTAGTTGTGACTTAGACCATTTATACTATGAAATTAGAATGATATTTTAAAAACCTTTTGGCAGGTCCTATTCTCCTGGAGGATTACCATTTGGTGGAAAAGCTTGCAAATTTTGATAGGGAGCGGATCCCAGAACGTGTTGTCCATGCCAGAGGAGCCAGTGCCAAGGGCTTTTTTGAAGTCACGCATGACATTTCTCAACTGACATGTGCAGATTTCCTTCGCGCCCCTGGAGTTCAGACACCTGTCATTGTTCGTTTTTCAACTGTTATACATGAGCGTGGTAGCCCTGAAACTCTGAGGGACCCTCGAGGTTTTGCTGTCAAATTTTACACCAGAGAGGTAAGAACAAGAGTACAGCATAAGTTAAAATTTTTGTTGTGACTAAAAGACAATTACTACGTCAATTTTTCTCATTTATGTTAAAGTGAATTTCCCATTTTAGTTGAGGGTAATATCTTCCTTGATAAATTGTTGATAAATATTTGCAAAGGAGAACATGAGGTACTAGTTTCTTCAGTCTTGCTATCTAGTGATATACATGATTTCTAATCTTATTTTGTAAACTCAGGGTAACTTTGATCTAGTGGGGAACAACTTCCCCGTCTTCTTTATCCGTGATGGTATGAAGTTCCCAGATATGGTCCATGCTCTCAAACCCAATCCCAAGTCTCACATTCAGGAGAACTGGAGGATTGTTGACTTCTTCTCACATCATCCAGAAAGCCTTCACATGTTCACCTTCTTATTTGATGATTTGGGTGTCCCTCAAGATTACAGGCATATGGAAGGTTCTGGTGTTAACACATATACCTTGATCAACAAGGCTGGGAAAGCTCACTATGTAAAATTTCACTGGAAACCTACCTGTGGTGTCAAGTGTCTGTTGGAGGAGGAGGCAATTAAGGTTGGAGGAGCCAACCACAGTCATGCCACTCAAGATCTTTATGATTCAATTGCAGCTGGAAACTATCCTGAGTGGAAACTTTACATCCAGACAATAGATCCTGACCATGAAGACAGATTTGACTTTGACCCACTTGATGTAACCAAGACTTGGCCTGAGGACATTTTGCCCCTACAGCCAGTTGGTCGTTTGGTACTGAATAAGAACATTGATAATTTCTTTGCTGAGAATGAGCAACTTGCATTTTGCCCTGCTATTGTGGTGCCTGGTGTATACTATTCAGATGATAAGTTGCTCCAAACTCGGATCTTCTCTTATGCTGATACACAGCGACACAGACTTGGACCAAACTATCTGCAGCTTCCGCCTAATGCTCCCAAGAATGCTCATCACAACAATCACCATGAAGGTTTCATGAATTTCATGCACAGGGATGAAGAGGTAAACTAACAGGTCTTCTTTTCATATATTCTTGTCCTAAAGTACCAGGTGCCATTGCATTATTCATATACATGTTTTAGGACATAACTTTTGTTTTAAAATAGGAACTTCAGCTTTTATTTCATAAATTTATGCTAATGACTGCAATGCTTGCTGATTTGTAGGTCAACTACTTCCCTTCAAGGTATGATCCTGTTCGACATGCAGAAAAGTTTCCCATTCCTCCTCCTATTCTTACTGGAAAGCGTGACAGGGTTAGTTTTGATCTCTTGCTTAAAGTGAAAATGTGGAATGTAATTAGTAAATGAATCCACTAATCATGGACTCATGGGTTTTAATCTATTTTAGTTTTCTAATTCTAGTATTGTTTTGTCTGACGAACTATATTATTGAAGAATTCTAACCATATTTTCTAAGATGTTTAATGAAAATCATGAGAAAAGGAGTTTAAATCTTTCATTGAGTTTAACATTCTGATTCAGTCTTTGAATAAAATGCCATTGTTGAGCTGATACAATGTGAAGATTGACTTAATAAGTAAGAACACGGATGGAGGTTACTTTTATCTTATCAATTGAAGAAACTATAGAGGGTCTGGTGATTATTGATGTTCTTATAGAAGCATATTTCAAGCTTTTGGGAAAAAAATAGTACTATGATGATTAGTGTTTATTAGTAAGGAAAGAATGTGTAACATTATAAAAAACTTGATTGTTAAATGCAGTGCATAATTGAAAAAGAGAACAACTTCAAGCAACCTGGGGAGAGATACCGATCATGGGCACCTGACAGGTTCCTATTCTCGACTACAGATATGATTGAAATGAAATATATAATAGTGACATCCAACAGCTGATTCTCTAAACTGTTTTGTGTCTTGTTTTCAGGCAAGATAGATTTATAAAACGATGGGTTGAGGCTTTATCTGACCCACGCGTCACCCATGAAATCCGCAGCATCTGGGTATCATACTGGTCTCAGGTGAGACTCACTTTACACATACTTCATTGTTAACTGTAGAAATTGTAGGGAAATAAATGTGAAATGAACTGATTTTTGCATTTGTGTACTCATTTGATGGTCCTGGTGTACAGGCTGACCGTTCTCTGGGTCAAAAGATAGCATCTCATCTGAACATGAGGCCAAGCATCTAAGGGTGGTGCCAACCCCTCAATACTTGTGGGAGTCGCATATGATGAGGAAGTGAGGAACCATATGATAAGTATGTGGACGGAGGTTACTTAAGAGGATGTATTACCAGTCCTTTTATTACAGTATAAGTATGTGGATATTTAGGAGGATGTGTTACCAATCCTTTTATTACAGTATATTATTGTATACCAATGTGTACAACTCATACTCCTTGAGGTGTCGCAACTTAATAAACGGTTTGCCTTGTGCTGGTTCTTTATTTCATTTCTGGAGTCCTGTTAATTACCTCATCGTTTAATTGCATGTTGCTGAATGTTGTGGTTAGTATAGTGTTTTAGTCTTAGGCTCTTAGCTAAGCTGGTGCGTATTTTTTACAATTTGTGTGGCTTTGTCCGAATGATGCATGTTGTAACAAACAAGCCCACTCAGAGGAACAGAGGAACAGACTCATGCCCAACATAATGGGGATTGGATTAATAAGTAACAAACAAGCCCACTGTACGTAATTGGCATGCTGCCACCATTTCATTGGTACATTTTTAGAAATGGTAAACAAACAAGTACCTAGCAAATTATTGCTCTCTTTATTCACTACTTTCACGTTCACTCTCTCGATGTCCCAACAGCAGCTTGGGCAGAGAAAGTGCACCCAATCTGCTCCAGGACAGACTTTTAAATTATGTTAAGTATAAGTAATGGACAATTACGATTTAGTATTATCTTTATTCATCCTTTTTAAAAAAGAAAAACAAATTATTTTAACTCATATTTAACATATCTCAACCTTAATCATTTTTTTAAAAAAACATTTTCAAAAAAGCTAGGTGTCGTGTTATGGCATGGCAAATCGAACAGTTAACACGATCACATCAGATTCGTGCATTATTGCATTGTTGAATACGGAGAGGAGGAATCTTCCCCGATTATTGCATAATTTTTTTTTGGCCTGAACCGATTATTGCATAATTGAGAAATGAGAATTGAGAACTACCCCAAATCAGGAAAAAAAAAAGGTTGGAGGAGAATGAATAAGTTTTATTTTATTTTTGAACTTAATGTGTTATTTAATGACTAGTGAACTTATTCAGAAAAAAGAAAGAATTTTACTTAAATATTTTCTCAGTTTTTTATACAGTTTTCAATTTTTTATAATTATTATTTTATCGGTAAATATATTAAATATTATTTATAAAACATGAATACTTCATTTTATGTGTTGGACATGTATACATGTTCGATACCCGTATGACACATATACAATACATACTTATAAGTTTCAAAATATAAAATTAATTTTCTCTGACTTTAACATGATAAATAATAAAAAATGATAACACATAATATAATATATATTATGAATAAATTGTTAATTTTAAAAATTTGATTACAATTTATAAATTTTTAATTATATATATATATATATAAATATATCATATGTTGTTTTGTTATATAATTTTAAAAATTTAACGTAATAATATATATTTATATATATTCATATGGTGTCTCATATTCATGTGAGTACCCATGTATTACCTATTAACTAGTTAAATCAATTTTCTGAGAATATTTATATAATAAGTGAACTTGTCCAAGTTTTCAATAACATTTTGTTTTGCTTTAAGATATATTATTTCATAAAAGATCCTCACCAATCACGCTCAAACGTAACTTTCCCGAGTAATAGACGACCTTAAAATAATGAGATACCGAATTGACGAAAATCATAAATTAAAAGTTGCTCCTGGAAGAGGTAGATGAATGTTGAACAAGGGGATTCCCGATTCTTGTAATTGTGGTCATAAGACAAAAAAGAAAGAAAAAGTTATTCATTCTCTGCACACGTCATGATCTGCAAAATAAAAACTATTTTTATATGCACTGTTCTTGTCAAATGCAATAGCATGACCGAATCAATGCGTGGCCTTACGCCCTTGGCCTTAGTTTGTCAACATTGTAAAATCATTTTATTTATTTATTTATTCTGAAAATGTTAGGAATTATTCCCATGCAGAGGTTGCAGTTTTAGGGTCCGTTTGGTATGTGATTGGGTATGTAAAGGAAAGGGTTATACAATGGAAAGATTGTGAGGGAAAAGAAAAGTAGTTGAGGGAATGTAAAGTAGGTAAAGATTGAAAGTGTTTGGTATAAAAAGGGAGGGGAGGGAAAGTAAAATAGATATGGAAAGAAAATGACAAAAATGCCCTTCCCACAAACACTACTAGACCACCTGCCGCCGCCGCCCGCCGCCGCCNGAGTGAGAGGGGCAAATTAGGAATTCTACCATAATTCCCTAGGTAGACTTGGATTACATCAGAAATGTGAAGTAAAGAAAAATGGCCTATGTAATGTAAAGCCCTTTACATTGTAATCCACTTTACATAGCTCAAATAACCATACCAAACACATGAAAGTCTTGGAATCCGTGCCCTTTTACAATGTAAAACACATTGCATGGCTACCAAACGGAGCCTTAGTTCTTGTTAACATGCAGGCCAACCGAAAACAGAGAGCACGCTGAAGCTGAGCTGTTGGGTTGAATATTGATAATGTGGAAATCACATCAAAGTACCAACAATTATCTAGTGCAGTAATAAACAAGCTGCATTTTTAAGTTGAGAGACTTAAATTTAAATTTTAGAGTCGATATTATTAAAAGAGTTTTAATTGTTCGCTCATAGAGCGAATGAAATTATTCTTTATCACATAAATAAGCAATAGATGCCAACAAATGTTGGCCCAGTTGGTAAGGAGTCAACTCATAACCCACAAGGTCGTGAGTTCGAATCCCACTGCCGATGTGAGGGCCTTGTTGGTAGGCGATCTGTAAGTACCTCTGTAAGTGCTCATAGAGCCTTGAGGCCTGCCCTGGCCTTGGTGAGCCCCGGGGCCCAACTCACCTAAACTTTTTGTTCACCAATAAATAAGCAATAAATACTCATTTTTTTTAAAAAAAGAAAAAGACATAAAAGTAAGAGAGAGAAGTAGTTCAAGTAATTTGTATTTGTATCTTTTTATATGAATCTTTAAAAAATTAATATGAATAGAAATTTAACATTGAAATGAAAATATTGTTAAATGAGTACAAAGATATCATAGAAAAAATAGTTAAAACATACTTTAGATAGTTTAATCACGTATGAAGGAGGCTTTTGAATGCTCCAATAGGTAAAGTAGATCATATGAATAAGTTCAATAATTCAGAAAAAGTAAGCCAAAAAATTATCGGTGATTAAAACTATTTGAAAAAATGTATGCATTGATAACTTAATAATTGTAAAAATGTATAAAGACAAAAAAAACATTAAATTGATATACATAGCTGACACCGTCTACTTAAAAATCTTTTATTAATATGTATGATGTATCTTTTAACTATATATATATATATATTTTGAAATAGTATCAGATGCATGACGTTATGAAAAATTAATCCAAGGAATTTTGGTATTTGTATTTGAGGATGCTTAACATGAGAAAATTAAAGGAATAGACAAACCAGTCCATGTCACCATGTGTTGTGTTGAAGGCGGAAGGATTCTGATTCCGTGGAGGTGGAGAGAGCGAATATATAAAATAATAAAAAAGATGATGAAAGCTAAAGCATGTATGTAGTTGACTTTACGTTTGGCCAATGGGAAGGTTTTGTTTTGTTTTGTTTTGTTTTGGTGTGTGGGGTCATCTCACAGTAGGAAGGTATCTTCATTCCTCTCTTCTCTCTCTTTTGCGTAATGCGTGGAAATGGAATCCTTCAGCCTTCATTCGCTGTGCCTGCCACGCTTAGATTCCTTCTTCTACTTATTTTTGCACACTAACACTATTTCATATGGAAGGTCTCTAAGGTACCACTTCCGTTTTCCATTATTATTATTTTCTAGATTGAGAAATGATCAAACCGTACAAATATCACTTGCATATATATGAACAAATTAACTTCAAACCACTGCATCTTTCAGATTCTTTTCATGGCCAGTTTTATGAGTTATTCCTTTTCGATTCTCCATGCTCATCTTGCTGGTAGACTAGAGTGTATTCGGCGGAATCCAGTGAAATTTTGAATCATCTTCTTGGTTCATACATACGTGTATATATATTCATTGATTTTAATTATTCCATGTCCCTGAGTTTATAGCATCCTTCATGAATATGTGTGAATTGATTCTAGCAGTAGTAAAAGACAAGGAGCTAATTCATCATAATTGTGCCTTGTTCCTCTCGTATCATTTTGTTGCCATCTTATTGATTCCTTTGGACAGGAGAACAAGGCTAGAATTGTTGCATTAAGCCTCGCCTTCTTCATCACGACGCTTGTAAGTTAGTTACAAAACTAGCTAGATCTGTTCGCGATCGAGCTGCCTGAATTATTCCAACTTCCAAAAGCAGCGTCATGGAAGACGGTGTTACGAAGCCTGCCGTTACCACCACGCCGGAACCTCCGCCTGAGCCGTCGTCTATGGATTTCGACGACGTGAACGAACTTTTCTTCGACGGTTGCTGGCTGGAAACCGCCACGACTGGATCTGATTTCTTGTTAAACACTCTTTCAAGTTCGAATCCACTGTTTGACTCTTCATCTTCATGGCCTGCCATGGACAGTAATGGCGGATTCTCAAGACAGAAGGAGTACTCCAAAGAGGACATAATGAAACAATCTCAATCTGAAAATAATTCAGTTGAAGGCGGTGAAGAATTGGAAGAGGTAAGAAGATGGTGGGTTGGGCCTAGGGCAAGCCCAGGCCCAGCATCTTCGGTAATGGAGAGACTAATTAGGGCACTTGTGTACATCAAAGAGCAAAATAAACACAAAGAAGACGCTCTGATACAAATATGGGTGCCGGTGAACAAAGAAGGTAGGAGAATTCTAAGGACCACCGATCTTCCGTTTTCGCTTGAAACGAAGTCTCCAAATCTTGCGAAATACCGAGAAATCTCAGAGAAATATGAGTTTTCAGGTGAGCAAGGAATGGCGTCGGGATTGCCTGGTCGAGTTTATGTGGGGAAGGTTCCAGAATGGACTCCTGATGTTCGATTTTTCACGAGCGATGAATATCCACGAGTCCAGTATGCACAAAACTATGATGTGCGTGGAAGCTTAGCACTCCCAGTCTTTGAGCAAGGTAGCACCACTTGCTTGGGTGTTATCGAGCTTGTCATGACTAACCACCATATCAAATACCGTCCCCAGCTAGAAACTCTGTGCAAGGCGTTACAGGTTTTTTTCTTTCTCTCTCCTTTGCCTGATCATGTTTTTTTAATAATCAATGATCATTGATTAATTAATTTTTTAATTCTGGAGATAATATATATATCATATTACTATTATTATATACTCCCTCCGTTCCTGAATATCTGCTTTTCTGGAGAATTTTTTTTATTCCAAAATATTTGATGTTTTATAACTTCAAGAGAGCATTAATTATTCTTTTACCATTCTATCCCTATTAAATATAGTAGAGTCATAAATGAATAAACATTTTTCAAGTAATTTAATAGGGATAGTTTAGTCTTTTTACCTCATTTTTGTCTTCATTCTAGGTGAGCTAATCATTTCCTTGGTCTGTGTGTATTTACCTTAAACATCAGATATATAGGAACAGAGGGAGTATTTAGTAGGAAATATAATATGCATATATAAATTAATATGTTTACCTCCTCTTGGTATCCATTCAAGACCCATACAATTGCTATGATCTTCTGGTTTTTCTCCTGTGACTGAATTTTCAGTCAAAAAAATAAAATCCAGGTTAGAACTTGAAATCTCACTTTAACGATTCGATGCGATTTGTTAACTGGCAGGCTGTTGATCTTAGGAGCTCTAATATTTCAAGTATGCAGAATGTGAAGGTAAATATAGTAAGTCTTGAAAGAAGATTTTGACTGACCTCAAGTTCTAATATTCCTACTGAAAGCTGGTTTTTAATTCATTTTAGCTGCAGGGACTGGGATGCAACAAGTCGTATGAAGGTGTAATACCTGAGATTCAAGAGGTGTTGAGATCAGCATGTGATATGCACAAACTGCCTTTGGCTCAAGCTTGGGTCCCATGCCTTCAACAAGGCAAAGAGGGTTGCCGCCACTCGGATGATAACTATTTACACTGTATATCTCCTGTGGAGCATGCTTGCTGTGTTGGTGATAGTAGTGTGCAAGGTTTTCACGAGGCTTGCTGTGAACATCACTTGTTTAAAGGTGAAGGCATCGCAGGACAGGCTTTTTTGACCAATCAACCATGCCTCTCAACTGATGTAACTTCCTTTGGTAAGACAGAGTATCCTCTGTCTCACCATGCAAGGATGTTTAAATTGAGGGCTGCCGTTGCTATCCGCCTTCGGAGTATCCATACTACTAAAGATGACTTTGTCCTCGAGTTCTTCTTGCCCTTGTCTTGCACAGACAGTGATGAACAGAAGAACCTGCTTACTTCATTGTCCTCCATTATACAAAGGGTTTGCCATAGCTTGAGGGTCATATCTGATGAAGAATTGGAGGAGGAAGCTAATATTTTAGTTCATGAGGTGATAGCCCCAACAGATAGTTTTACATCTGCTGCTATGATGGAGATCAATCAGAGTGGGATGGTTGCGTTATCGGGCACCCAAGAAAAATCAAGTCAAACGATGGGTAGAAAATTATCTGAACCGATGCAGAAACAAGAAGTTTCTATGCTGGGAGGCAACCTCGATGGGGAGTTTTCCACTCATGGAGATAACAGTTTATCTAGTGTCAGTATAAGTAAAATGGGAGAGAAGAGACGAGCCAAAGCTGAGAAAACTATCACACTCCAAGTTCTAAGGCAATACTTTGCTGGAAGCCTTAAAGATGCTGCGAAGAATATTGGTGGTAAGCTTTCATATGTTGAAGCGAGTCATGTTTTTGTACTCAATGCTGAATTTTGCACTGTGTCGTTAATTTTTATCAGCAATTTTGGTTTCAACTTTCAACAGTTTTGACTACGTTCCCCAACAGTCATAAGTGCATAGGAATCTGCAAGTCTTAACATGGTAATTTTGGTCTTGGTTTTATTGGCAGTTTGTACTACAACCTTGAAAAGGATCTGCCGGCACCATGGCATAAAGCGATGGCCTTCTCGAAAGATAAAAAAGGTTGGTCATTCCTTACAGAAACTTCAACTTGTCATAGACTCAGTCCAAGGAGTCTCTGGTGCTTTTGAAATGGACTCCTTGCCGAAATTAGCATCTCCAATTTTGTCAGGAACCAGCCTGTTCTCAACTTATAAGCTGAGTGATCAGCAAAACCCATCAAGCACACAGTGCGTACCTGATTTGTTAAGCACAGAAGTTGCTGCATCAAAATCACCCTCATGTTCATGCAGTCAGAGTTCCATTTCAAACCATACATGCACCAGCGTTTCGGAGAAAATAAATGTTGGTCCTGGAAATGATGGCGTGTTGAAGAGGGTGAGAAGTGAAGCAGAGCTGAAATGCTTAAGTGAAGAAAGAGCGAAGTTCTTGCCGAGATCCCAAAGCCAGGAAACACTTGGAATTGACCCAAAAGCGGAGTGTTACCTGCCCTTCTTGAAAACAGGTCCCGAAGCAACTCAAAAGAAGGATGCTCACAGAGTGAAAATCACATATGGTGATGAGAAAGCCCGATTTCGAATGCCCAAGAATTGGGGATATGAAGATATTTTGCAGGAAATAGCTAAGCGATTTAACATAAATGACATCGGACAATTTGATATCAAGTATCTGGATGATGATTCTGAGTGGGTGTTATTAACCTGTGATGCCGATTTGGAGGAGTGTATTGATGTTGCGCAATCTTGTGGGAGCAGTACCATCAAACTTCGCATCCAACTTTCAAATCATTGTATGAGAAGAAGCCGTGCTCCTTCATGATTCTAAATATCGCATGGATTGTTGAAGGTTTGTACATCTAAAAGGGAGTAAATATAATTTCTTAACTAAAAACTACAGGAGTTAAGGTCATGGACTAATACATATTATTAATCCATTCATCCTATTATATCATCTCTATTTAACTAGAGAAAGTTTTTACATGACGATTGTCAGTATCTTTTAGTTTGTATCTGTATGTAAATAAATCTTTAAATTCAAATTTATTAAGCAAAGCTATTAGATAGAAATAATAGAATGGGATAAGAAAACTAATATGTAGTAATTCATGTACAATAATATTTTTTGAGAACAAATCATTAACTTGTATATATTCACTTACAGATGCTTATTATTATTATTTTGTAGGAATAAATTTTTATGTGATTATTATCTCATCAATATTTGGTAATCGGCCCAGAGTTTTTTTTTTGTGTGAATTTCTTTTTAAATATGATAATAAATGTTGACACTAAATAATGCATATAAATTAGTTTACAGAGTTCCCAAATGCTTGAGGAGTGCTATAGCTACTTTGACAAAATTTTGTGGACTTGGCTATTCTAATATTCCCCTAAAACTTTCTATAATCTATACAACGCAGACGCTTCTTAACGACTTGCTGTATTTAGTGAGGACGGCCATGCATCCGATGCCTGCGACTGTGAATGACTATATAATTATATTTGTGAAGAAGTTGACGACCGATGTTCCCCGTGTTCGATTTGCACACATCTTGACGGTGGACCAAAGATGCTTAAGACCACCTATTCGCAAAGAAAACAAAAACGATATTATAAAGTGTTGTTAGTTCTAGTAAGGCAATAATTCACAGATGACACCAGTAAAGACTTTGAATGAAACGTCGAGGAAAAAACGAAGAAAATCAACAAGCACAGTTTACGGACTTCAATACAAATCCATCCAGCAATACTTGCTAAGTGCCAACTCTACAGAAAATAATGTTTCGTTGACTCTGGTCAATGGGTAATTAAGCTGGGCAAAGCCTTGGACACCTGATAAATTCCAGTCGATCAAAGGAATTATTATATTTGTGGCCGATGAATTAGGTGTTCACTCAGAAAAATCGAAGGTCAAGGAATCTCGCTTTTGGACAAAATCCATATCTGGAAAGGGGACACGGGACCTTCAAAAATAGTACTTTCTTCACTTTATGCAAGGGACAAGGGTAAATCAAATTGGGCAGAGAGAATCTTCATCATCTACCTGTTAGGTGGGATCTGACATAAGCGACCCGATCTTTTTAAATTGTCAAGATTCTCTAGTTCGTTAAAAAAAAATGGGTGAGACACATCACTAGCGATGCTAGATGTCAGGGATGTCATGATTTTAATGAGGATGGATTGCATGCTGTAAGGGACAGCAAGTTTGTTAGAGAGCTTTGGAAAAGGCTGGTGAATTCAAGACTTCGGGATGAGTTTTTTTAACTTGAGATGGTAAGCTGGCTAATCCGTAACTGTTTGTTACCACAGATTAGAAAAATGAATATCACCCAGATCCCAACAGTTATAAGTACCAACAAACAAAACAAAAATGAAGAAGAAAGAAATCAACAAGGGCAACTAACCGGCAAGAAAACTAGTCCATGCAAGAAACCGAGTAGTACTAATGCCAGGTACATTTGAAAGTAATATATCTGCAAAACAAAAAGGTTAGTTTTAACAAGGGTCTTTTCGTGTACTTAACAGTCTGACCTGAAGCAAAGTAAGATTAATAAAAAAAAATACCACAAAAACTTCAGTCCTTGAGAAGCAAAGCACAATTACTCCAACCAGCTTTGTTAGTGTGATCCCACTGCAGTCACAAAGAAACAAACCAACTTAAGAGAACAGGAAGTGCAGATTAGAACAAAATGGTCTGTGGATGCAGATTTATATTCAGATGTAGCACATTGAATTCCTTTTTCATTGGACACCAAACTAGCATTAAAAACAGCACAAGTGTTTCTGTTTGAGGGTAAGTTAGGAAATTATACATCAGACTTCTACCAGGAGAAAATGAAATCACCTGAAAACTGAAGCTCCCATAGTACCCAGTGCCTCCTTAGCACGTTGTTCTTTGTCTCCACCAGCTACCTGTAAAAAAAATATTGTGCAACAAGATTAAGCAAACCATAAAATTCCATAAGACTTGCACAACATGATGCCATTATCATTTCTTTCTAGATTTAAATTTAATCACTTCCACAATAAAATATTCTAGAAAAAATAAAAGACAAATAATAAACAGAAAAAGACAAGTTAGGGAAATAATTCCTCACTATTTTCACTGAAATCAAGAAGGAAGAGGTGATGGACTTTAAATTTTAAATAAAAACATATATATTGCTTGGATAAATCAACTTTGCATGAGTGGATAGCAGAGAGGTACTAACAGCAAAGGCGTGAGTCATGTGCACACAAAATTCAACAGCAATGCCAACTGACATAACAAGGTTGACAACAGAGACTGCATTCAACTGGATGTCCAAAATTGCCATCACACCCTACAAAGCACAACTTGTAAGCAAAGAACTAAATGACGAGAAATTCATCATCAATAGTCCACAAAAATATTGAAAAGATAGAAAATAAAGAGGAAGAAGAATACCATAAGATCTATCACAATCATAGCCAACACCAACAAAATGATTGCTGAAGACCATAAACTACATAAAAATAAAAATAAAAATGTAAAATTAAGACATCATTAAATGATCAAAGAGTAATTACTTCACACCTCTATCTCAGAAAGTTAAAAAACCAAATACAGCATTTTAAACCCATGGCAAAATAAATTAATGCTCACCTACAAGTGATAACCAGGCACACAACAAATACTGCCCCTGTAACATCATCATAACAAAATTAATATTTTTCAATTTCAACATCCACACGCACAAGTAAAAACAAAGTTGACTTCAAGGACAACTAGATGATTGTTAAATCTGGATATCCTAAAAAATCTCAGCCAATCAAAAGTTTTGAATGTTCGGTGTACATTTAAGTCACAAGACATGGATAAATTGGTAACTTGGAACAATTTTATTTGTGATGGAATATCGGATCCATTCCCATGTAAAGGACAAAACAGTGTACACAACTTGAACTGGACCGCATCCATAATGGCTGAGAAAATGAGTGCATATCTTAATTTAGTGTTAACACTAACCAATAGCTATAGCAAGATTGATCAGTGCGGTCTTCCATATATCAAGGTATTGCTCGAAAAACATATAGAACACTGAATATGGGAAGATCTCAATCTGCAGCAGGGCAAAATGTTAGTCTGGGAATGATAATACTAGAATCGACTGTAGACTTTGATATGCTATTCTGTTTTCCATTTTTACAGGCAATAGCAGCAAATGCAAGGTAAAAGTATTCCCATATTCTATTAGAGATAACCAAGATAACAACTCTTCTCACCCATGTCCCTATTATGCTTTGGTTTTAAATTCATTTTTTAACAGAAATTATAAAATATAAAACAAATAAATAAATGAAACTACTGAGACAGCAAGAAGCACTGATAGATTACCTTCAAAGCATCGGAAACTCTTGAGCTGAACTCACGGGCAGCCCTCAAGGAATTAACATAATCAACCTGAAACATTTTTTATTTTAAATCATGGGTTCTTTGATGCTAATAAAATCACAGAACAAGATAGTAAAACTACCTGTTTGTTGAGTGGAGTATGATATGTACGGAATGATGATGCTTGGATAATGCCACTATCATAGTCTAACAACCAAAAATAAAATCAACTAATTGGTATCAAATCAAGGCATAACACCTAGGAAGTAATACAGACCCAGTAAATATAAAGTTGACTTTGCAGTGTGAATTTGAAAACAAGAAAAGAATGTCTATAACACAACAAACCTTTCAAGTCGACACTGCTGGTGTAAGCACCATGACCACCTTTTGCACAATCTGCAGATGGTAGAGCAGTAAGAAACCATGGCAATTTCTCCTTGAATTGTGTTGTAGTAGGGCGATCATTATGAAGTTCTGAATGACGGAAACACTGCATCATTCACATTCTCTGATTAGAACATCAGAAGAGAAATAACAAACTACTCTAACTCATACCGCAAAATTATCAGATTTTTGTCCAATGCAGAACAATGCTGATTACCGTTGTGCAATCTTTGCATACTCCAACTGAGCTACAAGAACCTTCATCAGGACAGCAAGGAGGCTGGAAATAAAATCAAATCATTAAAGTCAGTTACATAAAACTTATTATACGATCTTCCTACTTCAGTCGAATTTTTACAAACATATCCCCCTAAAAATGATACAAAATATATTGTATATTTATTTAGGTATTTTACAATCAATTAATTCTTTAATACATGAGATAAAAGGTATAAGCAGACAACTATAACTCTCATCTGTAATAAAAAAAAATCAATTATTTGGTCCAACATCCGTAATAAAAAAAAAATTGACCTGATCATCAGGAGGACAATAACTCCCATTTGTGAATTTCCTGCAGCATCCAAATGCTTCCGGAGATATCCACACAAGAAAATCATCAAGCCATGAAGCAGCTGGCTTAGCAATATAACTTGTCTCTGGTACTAGGGATGCCCTTGAAATCTACCAGGTGAAAGACAGTATTCATAATAATGAGTATCCAAATTATCAAAATAAACAAAAGTAAAGGAAAAGAAACACAACAAGCAATCAACAATGCTAGGACCACAGATTCAATTTAAGCAGAACAACTATAAAAGCTTAAAAATCAAACTGTTTGTATAATTGTGAAAGCTGGATTTACAGAGTCAAATGTTGAACCACAAACAGATATGTTAAATTTAGTAGAATAGATTTGAATAGATTAGATTGATTGGAATTGATTTCATTACAATGGGACTTGGACACATATTTAAAGACACCAACAACAGTTACCATATTTAATATTCTACTAACCAACTAACTCTAATAAATAAAATTTTGACTTCTAACAAGATAAAATGCAAGATGATGCATGTAATATAAAAAACAACCAGTTTCAGATAAGCCAATGGCATACCTCATTCAAAAGAGAGTCTGAATCACATTGACTAATGGAGCACAACTGATTTGTATGCCTTGATTCGAAGCTGAGGTGAGAAACATCAGAGTCAATCATCTTTAACATTAGAAGTATTAACTATTGAGACAAAGATTGTAACTTGTAAGAAACGTTTTCCTTTCAGACACTAACTAAGTTCCCAAAAAAAAAGAATAGATCAAAGCAGAAGTGACAATAAATAACTCACAAATAACTGTATAAACCTTGGTAAGGTGACAGTACTCTTGATCTAACGTACCCATAATCAAGTAGGATGTGCTTTTTTTAAACCACAAATTACTATGATCACGCTGAAATCATTTCACGAGGAAAAAAAATTCTATTTAAAAGCCTTGTTATGGCCTGTGAGTTAATATCTTTAGAAGATGACTTAACTGGAACAAAATATGGAAGTTGGTCAAGTAACGTATCACAGTTTCAGATATTTATCCATGCTTGTAGGTCTAAGTGTGGCTGACACAGGAAAGATATCAACATTGGTAGTAAAATATCTACAAGGATGGACTAGATTTTGAAGCGAAGTACACCCAAAAAATTGGATAATACAAAACTTGATCAACAGTTTTGATCAATTGAAAAATGCACTCATATTTCATCCCCAAACAGAAGCATGAATGAATCCCAAAATGAACACACATTAACTATCAAAAATTAATTTGCTTTACAACACAATGATGTGAGCAGAACAAAGCATGTCTCTAAAATACCTGTAGTTATAGTTCTTTACAACAAAGTACAAAGGCGGTCCTATTCTTAGATATTCTGAAACATTACTGAAATATCCCTGCAGGAAAAAGAATATAAATCTTGAAAACTATCCAAGGAAACAAAGAGCATGACAGACACGGGGGACTGAAAGTATTAAACCTGGAGATACGAGTCTCGGGGTAGAACAATCTGCTGCTCCAAACCAGGATCAATTCTAGTGCATAATGCCTATGTGGAGCAGATAATGACAAATTAGAAATTAATAATAAAAAGCACAAATAGAAAAAACTTAATCTCAAAATAGAATAGAAACAAATCAAAAGGCTTACAATGCTAGCCAATGCAAATCCTACAAAAATAGCAATAACAACTATTTTTACTCCCCAAATACTCAGAATTGGAGCATGAACCTCCTGGAAAGGGAAAAGCAAAACAGTGAGACAAGGAATGGTGAAAAATCTAAGGCAATCTGTTAAAGAGATTAATAATATGAGAAGCATGCAACAGTGACAGCACAAAATCAAAAGGTTTGGACACTATATATATATATATATATATATATATATGAGAATCATGCAAAAGTGACAACTAAAACTTAAATGGTCAACCCCAATAGTTAGACAATATATATATAAGGGCACACGCATGTGTAGATTGTCAACTCCACAAAGAGTTCTAGCCTAAAGTGGTGAGGAAGGGAATGGTACAATCAATACCAAATTTCCAAATTAAAATCAGAATAATAACAACAGAAGTGATCTAGTGTCCCAATTGCTTTCCTTTTAAAAGAATAAAAACTACAACTGTTATCAATTAAATACTTCAGGCAAGGTGCTTGATGAAATTGTAATTCAGCAATTTAGCCATTAGCTCTCGTCCATTTGAAGATTATAATGACTAAACGAATATCATTTACCTTCATATATCGAGCCAATATGCCAGGTTTTCTCTGTTCAATGCCTGAAGTTTATAAAAGACAAACGTCAACAGAAATAGCTTAGAATAACAATGAAAAGAAAAGCATGCAGTCAGAAAATGTGGAAGTGTGAAATCATGAGCCTTGAAAATCTTAGCAATAACCTTTATCAGTGTCAGCTTGCAATGAAGATTTCTTTATGCACGGGAAACAATCAACTCTCCTATTCTCAGCACGCAAAAAGTCAAGAACTATCAGAGCTACAAAGGCGGTAACTTGAAGAAGGAAGTCCAAAAGAACAGCCAATGCTGTGAAAAAGAAAACAAAGGAAATTTGAAGATTAGCATCAACATAATAGATAAGACCAAGACAATCTCGAAGGCATAGAAGTACCCATGGATAAAAATCATACCTGCAAACATGGAAAATACCCGGCATGCAGGCATGGGAATAAAAGTTCCAACCGCAAAAGCTAAAACCTCCGATAGACTAGCTAATGTTATGGATGGTCCAACTTCTACAAGTGCATTGCTTATTCGTCCTTCCAAAGGCAACTCCATATGTTGCCTTTTCACAGCATGAACTAATATACACATATTATCCACCCCAACCTAATACATTGAGAAATACCAGAAATTCAGAGGATGGCAAACATAAATATTATTAAGTAGTTGAGTTAATACTAAATATTTTCATTTAAGAGAATCAAAGCATAACTTTATACTACATTATTTCACTATTACATGTTAAAAAATATAATGAGTAATGTGAAAAACAAAACCTAAGAACACAAGAGAGAGAGTTTGAGAAAGTTCAATAGGATCTTCTTAAAGTGGGCATTCCTTTGGACAAAGATTGCTAACTTAGGATCCTTAAGAAAATCTTTTAATTTTTATATACATCCCAAATACATGGACCAAGGCCTTTATTGGCTTTGCGAAAGTTTTTATAGTAATATATAGTTATGAGGGTTGATATAATTTTCCATTTGCACCTTCGCTATGAACAGCAGATGAATTTTGAAGGTGATTATACCGATCAAATATGTTTTTATCAATATTGGTTGAATGTGAGAGCTATATAAGCAGAATCAAACTTACAGCCAGAACAAGAAATGGAATAACTTCCATGATGATCAGTGTAGATTTTACACCAATAGCACTAAAAAATCCAACTGATCCAAGAACAGACAGCATAACGAGCATCACTCCTGAAAGACCAAGCAATACCTGCAACCCATAAACAATTCTTTATGAGAATTTGAAAAAATACTAAAATTTTTCAACATAATGAACCGCTTAAGGCAGAGGATTCATACTGAGTTAAAGGACTGCACCTTAGATGAAATGTAGAAGGAAGATAGATGTGGTGTATCCCCCAAAGTAAGAGATATATAAGCAAACATGACAATATAGCTTATCTGCAGTAAAATGAGGTGGCAGGTTTACATTCATAAAATAATAATGAAAATATTGAAGTTTTTCCACTAATGAAATGGGATAAGAAAAAATCAAGCATTCTCACAAAAAAAAAGGTGGAAC
Source organism: Chamaecrista fasciculata (assembly GCA_003254925.1). Taxonomy (NCBI): domain Eukaryota; kingdom Viridiplantae; phylum Streptophyta; class Magnoliopsida; order Fabales; family Fabaceae; genus Chamaecrista; species Chamaecrista fasciculata. The sequence goes on from QANZ01004973.1 coordinate 405,839, forward strand.
TTTACCAATATAGTGATAGCATCAGCAGTACTTTCTCTTTTTAATTCTTCCTCAATAGAGCTTTCAGATGAAAAGGCAAGTGTCAAATTTTTAGATTGCACCATTGGCAACAGCTCATCCTATCACAAAGAACACATAAAGTAAAAATACAAAGAGGAAAATTAGGCCACAGAGAACTAAGCATTTCATCACCTCAGAAACTTGAATCAAAAAAGCCTTAGTGTCACATAAAAAAGTCAGCAATTAATCCTACTAAAAATCATATTGATATTATATTACAAATAGAAAGTTATATGAATTTCATGAACCCAAGAGCTCTTTTTGAGCTGCAAATTTATTATTGAACACCATCTAAGAAATCTTTCATCTTGTGCTTTAGAGACAAATTGGTCAGTAAAACTAGAAATCAAAGGTTAAACGACCATGAATGCATGAGTTATTCATCAGAAAAAGGAAGACCCTAAGAAACTCTGAAAAAGCATAGTAAAAAGATCTGAAGAATCTGGCGTGCTTGAATAAGTACAAGATGCAAACCTTCACCAACTGGACAAAGGCCTTCTCCCAAGCGACTGCCTTTGCAGTTGCATTCCCTTCTTCATTAATAGCATTATTTACTGGATAAGTAATAATAAAAGCAGATGCCTGTCATGAATTAATTTCAGTATAGTTATTACATGCTCTGAAAAATTCATTTTATTCACATTCCCCAACCTAAGAGAGAACAGAAAGTACCTCAGAATAATTGTTTGCAGAGAAGCCACCTAATACAGTGCTTGGATCAAGAGGACCTTTAAATGCACTCATACATTGCTCTGCGGATGAATAATGCTGAAAAGCACAATTTTATTAGATAAGCAATTCCTTGATTTAAGAATTTTGGTAACGAGGTTATATTGGAATTATTAACATATAAATGTTGATTTCCATGCAAGGGATACTGCTTTTGGATGAACGTAACCTTGTAACAGGAAACAGAACATCACAAATCAGCTAGAGGAATAAAGATTTCTATACCATACTTATAAATGAACTTATAATAGCATCCCAAATCTCCTCCCCAGATTTTGATTGATATCAATCCCTTCCTGTAGCTCTGAAGAACCTTTCAATAGAACAATTATGTCGTCTACAGTGTATCAGTATTGACACCAGAACTTATGGTTATAACCGTTTTTCCACTATTATATAAGCATTTAAACAAATATAGCCACTAAATCACTAGGAGTATAAGGTAAGGTACTTCTGACTTATAAATTACCCAAACCACAGAGTATAAGCACACAGAAAATGGCATCAATTAAAATCAAACAAAATAATATTGTCAGGCAGGATTCTTGGGAATTGTATAGCATGTAAATTTGCAAAATGCTGAACAAAGAATATATACCGCTACAATCAATTTCAAGATAGAACTTGATAACTGATACCTCAAAGCAGTAAACTAGATGGTCGACTCCACCATACTTCTCAAGATTTCCGGGGTCCATTTTGTAGTACTGCCAAAAAGAGGGGAATAACAAAATGAAATTCATACTAATCAGAAGAAACTAATACCACATAATACATATATTTGTTAGAAAAACATCTCAAAATGTCAGAAAGGTTGTTGGCTGCAAATTAATGAATGTACCTGAAGGACACTTTGAGTGGCACAATTCTGGTCTAGTGGCTTCATACAGATGTCATTCAGGGATACCATTAAGCCTGAACTGTTAGCACGGACTGCATCAACCTGAGATCAACACTTTCAATCCAATATGATCATCAAAATTATTTCTTGGCGATATTACTAGTTGGTAGAATACATACCTTTCTTTGTATTTCAAAAAGAAACTTAATGTTGTCCTCTGAGACAATGCTTGGCGATGTTCCACTCACATGATCTGGAATTGTTGCTAGTATGAGCTGCAAAAGAAAATGGCCAGTGTCGTTCATAAAACCAACAAGAATAAAAAAAATTATAGTGCAATGTATCTTCATAAATTTGGAAGGGCGCAAACTAGCATTGGCATATCAGGAAGATCATATAATACCAGCTTCAAACTGAAAAAAAAAATGACAATACTGCCGAGGAATACATATATCTTTAACAATAAAAATACAAACACGTATTTAGATGCATTTTATTATCTGAAAATGTAAGTCTTACATAAGAGGATGGAAGAATTAACTAAACAATATAAAATGCAAAAGAAATTTATGATGCAGAGTTAGATATTGGATGCGGTACTGTTCCAAAGTGTAATTGTTGGACTACTTAGCATAACACAAAAGCATGATAATTGACTTGATAAATGGATCAATGACAAAGAAAAACTGAATGGCCCACTGTAAGAACCTGTTCGATTCTGTAAAATGGGGCAAGATGGCTGTCAAAAAACTGTTTCTCTTGTGCAGCTTTACTCCCAGGTCCTACCCAGAGCTGAAAAATACAGAAAGTTAATTGTCAAAGTCCAACTTATTTTCGAGTGACATCAAAAAGAGACAAGAAATAATTTCATCATTCCAGCACCCTTTTCAAATTTACTATAAATTAATAAAAACCTTAATGAATGTTAGATCTAGTTCCTCATTACCAAGATAATGTTATCATTTCATTTGACTACAAAAATTCCAATGATTCTTCTTCGTTAAAAAAAGAAAAAAAATAAATAAACCATACAATGCCTCTTCATACTATCACCAGATTTTCTTCAACTGAAAAAACATTTTCCTATTGTATCATGAAGATTCTTCTGTCAGCAACCTTATCTGCCAGAATTTGATTGATATAAAGTACCACCAGGTGTTGTACACAAATAAATATTGCATATAAATTATGTGATAAAAATCACCTGTGAAATCACAGAATGAACCTTTGCAATGAAGTGAAAATAGCAAGTAAATCAGCATGGTATCAAAGTGAAACAGAAAAGCCATGTGAAAAAAAGACGAAGAACATGGGGATTTTTAACTGAAAATATACAGTGATAACTCAATGAAGCCCAGACACTAAAGGGCCAACCCAGTTCGAGTCCCACTTGGTGGGGTTTGTGTCCATGTCTAACACATATTGGATGGACACTCGTATGCTTAGTGCCTATCAGACAAACTGAGATTACAGTTCTGATTGAATGGCAGAAAGCAAGTCCGAAAAATGCATGTAATATTCAGAACATTATGAATGGTAGAGAAGCCATCATGTGATATATACCTTTTCAGGCCGTGTCTCAACCTTGAAGCGGATTAGACCTAGGCAAAGTAGAAGAACGATAGCCAACGATGAAGACAAAACCATAATTGGATTTCTAGCAACGTATGATCCATATTTCCTGATGATAATTGCAAAAACAAGGTTAAAAATGTTTTCTAAGATCTAACAAGCACATTGAGAGAATAGGCAGTGACCTGTAAAAATTTGACATGTAACCTTGCACAGCTGAGAGTTGGACTCCATTTCTGATTTGCGAAGCATTTACAAGCATCTTATAATCAGCAGTGCCAGTCAAAAAGTTTCATAATTGGACAAGGATGACAAAAGACAAAAAAGGAGTCAAAATATGAAGATAAGGAAGATGGTCCTCAAAGATGACTTCAACGAATGGATATCAGTGTCACTAGTCACTACTAACTAACCTGCTGCATTGGGAGGTGTTCATCCTTTTGCATATCAAGAGAATGCCGCTCACCACCACTAACAACATTAGGAACAAGTTTTCTCATGGATGCTGGCTTTCTTTCCCTTATCCGATGACACAATCCCCAACCCAAGAACACAGAAATCAATATGATGTAAAAAATTGATAAAATCAAGTCAACGCATTTCACCTGCAGGTGTCAAAAGGAAAATCATGTTGATGAAGAACAACCAAAACCAATATACTTCAATGTCAATGTTTTTCCACAAAGAACAGCAAATGAAGGCATTCAGAAAAAATTTAAAACCTTCTCTCACCATTAAGGACCCCATTTTCATGGAGCATGAATCCTTCTTCTGTACAGTAGGAGTTGCAATGTTGGAACATGCTGAAGATGAAGGGCAATCACCACAAGAACAGCCAAGAGAAATATCACCACATGAATAAGTTGAAACATTCATAGGTCTCATGCCAGATGACTCAGTAACATTTGGCCGGAATGTAATGGCATATGGTGAACCAGGAACACCAAGAGGTGCTTTTCTTCCAATAAATGCAAACCATTCTGACAAAAGTAATTGTAGTATAAGCATTACATGTTACAGAAATCAAATAAAATCAACCAATTGTCTGTTAGCAATCCCTAACAAAATGAAAATGCAGTCATACGTAACATTACCGCAAAGGTGGTCACAATTCCATGAGGTATCCAAAATAAATCAGATTGAAAAAAAATATTAACAAATGATGTTTTTTAGCATACCTATGTGATCTTGATTTAGAATTAGATGCAAAGTTTGTTTCCATCAAAGTTCATACTCTTTGAAATACTAGCAACACACATTAACATTTATCAAGAAATCATAAATGAAAATTCCAATGCGTGTCTCATGGTTCTGTTCATCATAATTGCCCCTTTACATATAGTTATGAGATGTTCCATAAATAGATATATTTGAAACACTGTGTCAAGAAAATAAGTGACATATAACACTTGCTATTTGTATGTCTATGTTACTATAGTACCAAACCCCCACCTTGGTTAGAGCATCAAAAGCAATTACCTTTAAAATTTTTAGCACCAGCACCAATAAATTGTATAACTCGAGAGTTCATGGTGCCAAACTTTACTTCCTTGCAGGATTCATACAACCCTTCACCAAAAGCATCAGTTATATAATAATCAATCCCATCAACTGTCAAATTGTCACCAACCTGAAAATTGTAAAATTTAAGTCTGAGTAATAATTGCATGTCATGCTGGCAATATTATTATAACCAACAAAGAACACAAAATAAGTTCTCCTCAATATATAGTAAATATTTGATAGTATGTTTAACCCCCAAAAGATGAAAAATTAAGTAATAGAATGCACATTATAATTATTGGGATTAAGGGAAAGTTCAAAGTTGCAATATCTTTCATGGTACTTGACCTGCACCATAGTGTTGCCAATATCTGTTTGGACAATTCAACTTCTACAACAGGCAATTGAGGCATATTTCAGATGCGTCTCTTGATGTACTAATGGGTAGGGTATGCAACGGTTGAACAACAGGTAGCTTTGTTCAAACAAGACATACATAGCTCACCAGTGTCAACAAGAATTTTTAAACAATTAATTAATAACAAAATCGCAAGATCAATATAGAATGTTGTGTCAAAGACCATTTCAGCTCAAAATCTTCTGTTGTTTAGCGAAAGCCCAAGAATAGTTTTATTATAATCTCTAACAATAACAGCATAAATGATTAACTAGATAGAAGCAATGTCATGGTCTTACCTTGGCAACGGAAGTCACATTGATAAATAGACTCTGATTTGGCGAACAAGTAAGCTCACAAAATATATTCAGAAAGTTTCTTAAGCATGCTGGACAACCTACAAGAAAAGGAATTGCCTGCCAGAAAGTACAATATTATCCAAAGTATATGTGAAAGATTTTAGCAAGAAAGGTAATTATGAAGAAAAGAGAAAAGTGAACTTTAAAATGTACAGAAGCAGCGGAGTTGGCTCATTATTCAGGTTTATGAGACCTAAAGAATAAACAATCTGCATCAATAATAATAAAAAAGTTAGATCAAAGTATTTACCTGTTGGACTTGAGTCCGTAATGTGTCAAACTGAGCTTCTGTACAACAAACATTCCCAGTGATTGTTGGACACAAACTTTGGATTTTTGATGAAAGTAAATCACTTGGCTGAGAAAAATAAAAGTCAAAATGTCATTGAAACCTTAAAAGGTTTTGAAATAGAACAACTGATGCGTCTATTAAGGGAACGACAAGAGCAGTCAAAGTTCAAAATCATACAAACAAAAAAGTTATTAAAAGAAAAAGGGGAAAGAAAGATACCAGATCACCTAAAACAAAAAACTTCTAAAACAACATATATATATATATATATATTTTGGATTCAGATATACCTTCACAGCTGGTGAACCAAAGGGACAATTCAATACTTTTCCATCACTGCGTTGTCCACAAATGTCATACATTGCACAATATTCCGAGGTATGCCTTTCCCTGTATAAAAGGAAAAATATATATATTTGTTTTACAGATATCATCAAGATATCAAACTACTTGTTCCTACACGCAGTACAGATGAGATATATAGATTTTCTACCCACTGTTCTGTTTGAGTTATTGCACATGATGGAACTAAGCAGAAGTTAATTCAATTAAAGAATACCAACACTCTTCTTAGACAAATGCAGTATTCCAAAATCATGAAAGCCACCTCACAAAGGGAAATATGTTGTGTAACAGAAACTATTCGTGATCATAATACTTTCCTCTCAATCATATGAGGATACCTTACCCGAGCTTTGTTACATTGGAAGTCGAAAGAAGCCCAACGGCCAAATTCTCCGCTTCTACTAAAGACAAAATTAGAAAAACCTGCAAGTACATGAATAGGAGTAGCAGTTAGCAAGCTAATCAAACAGAGTGATCTATTCCCTTGCATTCTAATTATTGAATTCAGCAAGTCAACCGTGTCGGCTAGACATAGCCTGAGCCACATGAAATGGACAGGTTTCACTCCCCGTAAAATGTTCTTTCCCTTTCCATCTCCAGTAAAAACAAAGGCTCACTTACATTTCCAACAGAGTGAGTAATCTTGCTGAACTTCTCCTACACCTAAACAACACATCTCTCAGGTCTGTCGCCGACGCATGAGACAACTTTATAATCAACTTGTACGCGTTTTCAAAAAATTAAAAATCAAAACAAACTGAGGCACAAAACTTAAATCTCTTTTCTAATTAATTGTCGTAGCTTGAAGCCGAGAGACGTGAACTGATTCCTCAAACACACTCCCGTTTCACACTCGGAGAATCGAAATTCTCAGGATTCTTTCCAGACCAGTAATCGACCTCCCAAACGGACACTCTGCCTCTGACGAAGGAAATGAATACAATGTAACAGAAACAGAATTATTAAAAGAGTGATAACAATGACGATAACAATTCGGCGTTTGCGTTCATTTTCACAGTGAAAAAGCAAAGCCGAAAGAATTGAACAGCAAGCGTTACAGACAAGGGAATAGAAATTGAAAACGAGAAAGGCTGTATATAGCAGAAACGAGTAGCAGACGAGTGCAGAGAAGAGAAAGAAGCTAAAGAGTAGCGAGTCATTGCCTGGAGAAGACATAAGGAAGTAAGAAACCCTAGGCGAAAGTCCATGGCAGAGCTGGAGAGAGAGATGCTCAGCTTCACTGCTAGCGGATGAACAGAATAATCTTGTGTGTCTCCGTGGCGTTTTTTATTTGAGAGAGTGTGTGTGTGAAAGGAAAACACAGCACAACCGTTTGCGGTTGTATACTATATGATATAGATAATAGTATAGTAGATACAATGATACGCTACGACTCGTACTACGCCACTACTATACGCCTCTTTCTTGCTCTCTCGTTTTTTTCTCCCTCCTGTCAAACCCCGATTCTTGTACTTATATATAACATTGTCTGAACTCTGAACCCGCAATCCTCTACGTGTTGCTGCCACCAACAATTTCTCCATGGATTTCACAGGCTGTATTTACGTAAATACCCTTCCTTCCTTTACGCCATTTATGTCACTTTACTTTATTTACGTTTTATTTTTTAAGAAAAGATAAAAATATTACAGCTTGCAAGACCCCATAAATCATAAAAGACGACCGTTTTGACCACGGGGGTGTTATCGTAATTTAGGGCGACAGGCGACAAATAGTGTTAAATTTTACATTGGGTGATGTGATTTGTAATTGATACAGTAAGAAATAAGAATGGAAATATGAGTGAGAGTGGATTGAACTTTGAAGTTGGGGAAATTGCAAATCGGAGCCAGAGAGAATATTACATGAAAGTGACTTTTTCTTATTTATTTATTTATTTATTCATTTTTGGGAGACTCGACCAAATCTGGGCTCCAAACGGATAGGGTGATGGGGTGGGTGAGAAACTGAAAGTGCCCACTAGTAATTGCAAAAAGTGGTGATGTATCAGTGAAGTTACCACGTTACCCTCTTCTTTTCATAATTATCCATTTTGCTATTTTTTTTTCGTAATTAAAATAAAGCTTTTGATTGATGCGGATTGCTGATGTTGTTGGATAATGAAAAACCCCTGTCTTGACATTGAGCCGATTGTTATTTAAGACATCAAATGGAAAGCCACGTTCCTAAACTAAACCAAAATACAAGAACGAGTTTCTGGAAATTTTGTTATGTGTAAGTAATTCGTATGTAAAACGTAGAGGAATCGACCACCATTAAGTTAATTAGCCAATCACATCCAATCATATTGTTAAAGATAATATATATAACTATATAAGTCCGAGCATTATTTTAACTGGTGTATAGGCCCCAATCGCACATGTATATATACACCAGAGGCCAGAAATATTCATCCCTACATTATAATGTTTCTCTTAGGATCATAAGCAACACGCTCCTCACTGATTTGATAGAACAAATTATATATATATGTATATATATGGATAGATTNAAATTATATATGTATATATATGGATGGATTTTTCTGGCCAAAAAAAAAATATATGGATGGATTTTGGAGTCATATATCATTGTTCGTTAATAATTCACAATAATTATTTCGAAACGGACAAATTCAATTTAATACTTCACTCAATAAACAAAACAAAACAATTATAGACTGAAATTAATTGAAATCTGAGATCTATCATTAGTTGGGCAGTTTTGAATTAAGTGTGCGCAACATAATGTGTGTGAAAAAAGGATGAGAGAGAATGAATGATGGAAGATTAATTAATGGGAACAAGGTGGCAATAAGGGAATGATGTGATGAAGCTAAGCATGGTGGTGTCCTCACTCGTTTGCTACCTTTGATTCCCAATTCCGAAAGGACCAAACTCAAAACAATAAAATAATGCGTATTCAATTGAGAAACAAAAGGAGGTGTAGGAACATAAAGTAGATATAGAATTGAAAACCAAAAGTGAATAAATGGATTGATAGTTACAACATATATAAAGTAGGTAGCTAGAGGAATTAATTATAGTAGTGATGATGTCAAATGGAAACAATAATTTCAGTGAACAGAGATACGTAGGAAGCCCAAATTCAAACTAAATAGACAAAACGAAATCATAACCCGAGGGTCGAGGAAGGATACATAGCTGCATATAATGATTTTGTATGAACTTTTGAGGAAAAGTTATAAAGTAACGACCTTCAATTCCCGACTTTACAAAAACTAATCAGAGTTTTATAGGTGATACTTTTACTCAAATTAGTAGTATGTATGAGAAGGTAAATAAAGACTATACGTAGAGGTTGTTAAATGAAGAAGGCTAGACCAGACCAGTCCATAAAAATAATATCACTGAGTGATCTGATATCCATGCAAGTGAATGATCTCATGCGTATATATTTGTGCATGCCTGAAAAATAGAAACGTATGCATCAAGCAACACAGTAATCGAGTGACGTTTGAGAAGTAGGTATTAGCGTATCGATCAGACCAAGCGCATGATATTTATCAAAACTTTTAGACCCTATCACATTATATTAAGGATAAATTACATAAATCTTCTTTCA